>JASDQU010737867.1:5217-30453 GCA_032191745.1 Picea mariana
AAGACAAATTTTTCTAAGTGGAATTAGAATTGTTGTTAGTATCTTCTTGCATATTCTTAGAATTGGAAGACAAATTTTTCCATTTGACATTGTTGTTTTTGTCTTCTTATGTCTTCTTAGAATAGGAAGACAAATTTGTCTAATTGGAATTGTTGTTTTTGTCTTCTTGGAATTCAAAGAAAAAATTGTCCATTTGGAATTATTAGTTGTGTAATACCAAGACAAATTTATCCAATTGGAATTGTAATTGGAATTATTAGTTGTGTCTCATTTTGTAATACGAAGACAAAATTCTCTACTTGGAATTGGAATTGTTAGTTGTTCCTTATTACATAATACAAAGACAAATTTGTGGTGGGGTGTTTGGAAGCCAATTTATCTCTTTAAATATGGGTAACCAACGAATTCAAGAAAGAAAATCACTGAGAAAAGAGAAATCGATTGAAAAGGTAGAAGAAGAAAGAGAAAATACAAGGGGAAAGAACTGCAACATTGTTAACTCCACAATAGGGAGGTCAAGAGTTCCGGAATAGGGGTTCATCGGCCCTACCTAGATTGAACATTATGTGGAGAAGAATTCCTAAATGCATTTATTTCGATGAAAGTGGTCTAGCATCACTTGAAGGTAAGTTACCTAAATTTACTATTCGTTGTCACTCTTCTAAAACCATTAAACAATACTTTGAACCAAAATCTGATGCTTCTAAATGTCAATTATTTTTATCTTTGTTAAAATCTAGAAGTTTGACTACTATTATGATAATTTTAGGCATTAAAACAATGAAAAATGTAGAAACAAGTCATCACATTTTTAGATGGTTTTCAAAGAATCGGTATGAAATATCATTCTAAATACCACAATGTAGCCCGATGTGTCTTGTCACAATCAATTGTTATCAAGATCATAAGAAAACATCATTTGATACAAAAAACCTCTCGCATCTTGAAATGCAATGTCAAAAAACTTATAAAGTACTCTCATATACGAGATAGACTCGACACATGTGACCCATCATATTTGTGGGATTTCACTAGGAGGCTACCTTGTTCTGACATGAAGTTAATTTGAGCGATTAAGGGACTAGTTTAGGATTTCTAGAATGAGAACACTAGGGCTTCTTCCAACCAAAGAGAGGTTCTAAAATTGAGAAGGGGATCTAGGGACCGTGAACCTCATAATAAACACTTTCTTGAAATTACACAGAAGGAATTGTATGAGAGATTCAAAACAATACATAGTGCACTTAGAATGGGTCAAATATATTTCCATAAATGAAATACTTGGTTTGTTCAAATAAACATAATTCGTAACACATGTTGTTCTAGATAACACATTGAGTAGGGTTCTTATTATCACACACACACACACACATAGTGTGTGTGTTTTGCATAAAAACCTTTTGTAGGAATGATCAGTTATATTGTCTATGCCATCATATGGAATCTATATACTTTATTCACATCATCTTGTGTACAAGGTGAAAGGGTTTTACATTTATCAAAAAGAATTCTTAGATGGGACATGCCCCAGGTGTGGTGGAATTACATTACTGATAAAGTGCATCCATGTAAGCGATGAGTATGAATTGGGGAGGAAGGAGGTTATCTTATGTTGTGTGTCATTTCACAACAACACCCCCATATTTTTAAATTTTATGGGTCCCTAAAATATTTGTATATTTTTCTTTTCACCTATATTTTCCCCTACAATACCTACATCCTTACTTCACTAAGACAACCCAATATTAACTCAAATCTTTTTTGGGATCTTGTTCGTTTGAGTCCCCTTTTCATGCGTTAACTTAAACTCTGATATTCACACTCTGATGATTCTGTCTCTCACATTTTTTTCCTTTCACGGATCACGAAGTCTCGTTGTGACTTGTCAAATGACCACCTCCCCAAGTGGCATCCCAAGATTGGATTGTTGAGTTCTTGTTTTATCATTCTCCAATGAGTTTTTTTAGTCTTTCAAGATTGTTATCAGAAAAATTGTTAAGTGTGGACACAAACATATCTCCCTAACTTCAACAGGAAGCTAGAAAAAAACAAGATAGAATATAAACTCCACATTAGAATTCATTTTCACATAAACTAGTTCAGAGAGGTACAAGTGACATACCTTTTAAATGACGCTTGATCCTCGCTAGTGTTCTCCTTGTTGCCCCATATTTGAGTTTGTGGGATAGTGAACCTGTTTAAGAAGCACAAACCATCAAAGAGAGCGAGAAAAAAGATATATGTATTCTGATGAATTCTATGTATATGATCAAGGAATTATACAATAAAAGCTAAGATACCTTTATAGGGAAGAAATATATTGTTGCATTATATTAAATGGAAAGTGGAGAACAGAACTCATGCCTTGATGTTGCAAGGTCCCTTTCAATGGCTCTTGACTCCAACACATACACCTTGCTCCAATGCCTTTGATGAAGAAGATCCACAATCTGACTTAGAGAACTAAAGAAAAGCCCTCAAGTATAATCTATAGTAGAGCTCTTCATACATATGCAAGCCCTTGCAAAACTTACCCTTTTCCATAAGATATCCCTCTTTATATAGGGTTAAAGAGGAATGGATGAGGAGATTAGGATGATCCCAGTAAATTAGAGAAGAAAGTAATATCCAAACTGATCGAAGGCCACCTCATCCTCTAGAAGATTCCATTCTAGAACATTCATGAATTTTGACTTTTCCTATGCTTTAAGCATTGTCACACCCTATGCACAAGCATCCTATGATAACATCGCAGTCCAACTTGGTGCAGAGTCCGATGATCAGGCATCGTCTCACCCTATGCATAGAGTAGGATGTGATGACCTTCCTTGTCATAGCTTTTGAAGAGGAAAAGAAAACCACTTTTCTCATGGAGAAAGTCTCTTTTAATGTTTTCAGGGAACATGTAAGTGAGTTATGAACATGTCGTATGTTGATCACTGGGGTGACCAAAATAATGTGTAACAGAATTCCCCCCAAAGTATGAAGTTGGAACTTGCGACAACTAAAATACTTTGTAGAATGCGTGTGTCAAAAACATGGAACACACCGATCGGGAACTTGCAAACAATCAAGCATCTAGAAAATAGTATACCATCTTCTGAGGTAGGCATTCCCATACTCATACTACAAGTGACTCTAATCATAAGTTTCAAGTGAGTCATGGCCACTAAATATACATTATGGATCCATGTCATCATGATTTAGCATAGTCACCGAAAATACAATGTGTATCTATGTGCCAGTACAAACTTATGAGTACTCCTTCACAACCTGGACCAATATGATGAGATCCATGGTCTTCATTTCCATCATCTCCAAGTACGAATCTAGCCATGTGATTACAAGTGTCAAAGTCAAAAATGGTAGAAACCACTTGACTACCTATCATTAATGAAAATTGTTAACAAGTGCGAGAGAAATAATCATTGATGTTAATGACTCCCAATGTACTCTAGTACAATACAAAGAATATCAATAAATGAGTTGAAGTTGAACAATCGATGGAATATTCCAATCAGAGGCCAATGATGTGAACCCACTGTTGAAAGAGAAGAAACTTTCCATTGGGGCATGCAGGATCTAAGGTACTAAATGATTTCTAAGTCTTGTTCCCAGATAATGAGTTGAAGTTGATAGGAAAAGATTCGTCATAGGAGTGAATTGATGTATCCCCCATCAATTCCATGAAATATGTAACAAATTTGAAGTATATCAGAGTATGAAGTGATTCATGACTGACTCAAGGAAGGCCAACATGGTAGAAAATTTATAACCGCAGATGGTCTACTTAATAGAAGGCTTGTTAAGGTTTAATTTCTCTTGAACATATGAATGACATGACAATTGTATTTGCTACATTGACTCAAGGAGGACCCAAGATATGAACTTTGTGGATGGTCAAATGAGAGACAAATGGATTTCCCAACCCAGATACAGTGATGAAGGGGGGGTGTCATGTTCAAGAGCGACTGCTACTGCCACTAACACAAATATAAAGACACATTTCTTTCCCAATTTCCTCCCACCATTTATGACGAGCACATATTTATTTTTATGCAATCTTGAGGGGGATAACATATTCTTTTAATGTAATCTCATCCTTCGGATGATTCCCTCAGAGTATGTTTAATGAACCCTAAGAAGGAGTGGTTCGGTATCGTATGAGTCTTTCGATGTTTGTTTTATGAGTCCAAAGAAATAAAAATCATGGGTTTTTCATCTTTAGAGAGTCTGGAAAACACTTAAAGAGAACTCCGTAATGTCCTTTTTTGTAAGTTAGTTTGACGATACTGAAAAAGAGATAATCTATCACTCATCAGATGATTTCTTCAAATAATTTTATGAGCGTGCAAATAACAAGGTCGCTTGGCTATCTTTTTGTGTTGAGGGAGCTTGAAAATATCTTAAAGGATAATCCATAGTTTTTGTTTTTTGTATTACTAATGTGATTTTGAAAAATGAAAAAACATTACTCGATTACATTCTCATGGTTTCACGAGCATGAGAAATAATTAAGACGGTGCTTAGAGTTTTTCCTAAAAAACCCTAAAATTATCTGTACATAAGAAAAATACACAAAAACAATAAAAAATGGTGGACCCCTATCAAATATCTCATCCTTAGACCTTTTAATCTGCAATAGGAAAACACTTTGTAGAGTTGGTTAGAATTTAGGGCATGGGTAAAATATGAAAAATAATTTAATTTTGCAATAAAATGTGGTAAAAAACAAGAAAATAGGTCAAAACAACCCTTTTACCATTTCATTTTCAAATTTACCCAAATAGTGCTCGAAAACCCTCTTTTTCCCCAAATTTCAACGGTCGATTCGGGAGTGCCTTGTGGATCATTTCAAACTTCAACAGGAAGCTAGAATAAAACAAGACAAAATATAAACTTCACCTTAGACTTCATTGTCATATAAAATAGTTCAGAGAGGTACAAGTGACATTCCTTGTGAATGAGGCTTGATCCTCGCTAGTATCTTCCTTGTTGCTCCATCTTTGAGTTTGTGGGATAGTGAACCTGTTTAAGAAGCACAAAACAACAAAGAGAGAGAGAAACAATTTATATGTATTCCAATGAATTCTATGTATATGATCAAGTAATTATACAATTAAAGATAAGATACCTTTATAGGGAAGAAATATATTGTTTCATTATATTAAATGGAAAGTGGAGAATACAACCGATGCCTTGATTTTGCAAGGTCCCTTTCAATGGCTTTTCACTCCAACACACACACCTCGGTCCAATTCCTTTGATGAAGAAGATCCACAACATGACTTAGAGAACTAAAGAAAATCCCTTAGGTATAATCTGTAGTAAAGATCTTCATACATATGAAAGCCCTTGCAAACCTTACCCTTTTTCATAAGAGATCCCTCTTTATATAGGGTGAAAGAGGAATGGATGAGGAGATTAGGATGATCCCACTAAATTAGAGAAGCGATTAAGATCCAAATTGATCGGAGAATGCCTCATATTCTATAGGATTACCTTCTAGAACCTTCATGAATTTTGACTTTTCCTATTCTTTAAGCATCATCGCACCCTATGCGCAACCAATATGCGATGATGTCGTAGTCTTGATTTGGTGCAGAGTGCAATGATCAGACATCATCGTACCCCATGCATAGGGAAGGCTGTGATGACCTTCCTTGTCATAGTTTTTGAAGAGGAAAAGAAAACCACTTTTCTCATGGAGAAAGTCTCTTTTAATGTTTCCATGGAACATGTAAGTGAGTTATGCACATTTTGCCTGTTGATCAGTGGGGTGACCAAAATAATGTGTAACAGGCATATAACAATGTTTCTAAAGTATTGAAGGAATATTTACTTCGATATCATCCTTGTCGAGAGACCTTTTAAGCCTTATCTTATCAAACTATGAAGATAAAACTATGATGGCCTCTTGACCCTTCTCATGTCTGTATCCCGCAAATTATCCTAGGCTAAAAGAATATTCTTATATACCATCCTCGTTGAAGCTCAAATGTCTCCACATCCTTCAAACCTCAGATAACTATGTCCCAAAATCCCATTAATGAATATTATGTCGATACCTTCCCCCTCGTGATTTAGTTCCACTCTCATTCTGATTTTCCCCAACACCTATACCTTGATTGCTCCCACCCCTTTCTGTATCACTATTTATTGGTTGACACACTAGGCCCACCAAATAGTCCATGTATAAGGAAATATTCCTTTAATACCCTTCCCTTCAGATTTTGAAAAAAACACGATCTCTCATACTCTAAAGGCTCGATCCCGATAACGGTCTTATTTGAAGATCTGATTTAGAACTACCCCCGATTCCCAAATCAATGCATCTATCCATCTTAATAAGATTTAATTATAGAGATGATGTGCATTAACGAGAAAATTTAAGACAATATTTAACAATATTGGTGCAGACCCTACCCTCGGGCCAAGATCTGCGCAGGATCTTTCTAAATCTACCCTGAATCAAATTGACTTTTCAATTCCTCCACAGGGAATCCCACACACACACCACATTGTTTTCCACAGGTCCTTATAGGTATGCCTATGTGATCAAACACTAGGCATAAACCCCAATCTCCTGACCAACAATATGATTGTGCCCTATGGTGAATCAAGATTTCGAGTTTCGCGGTATCGTGATTCCTGTTGTCGACTTTCCTGTCTCTACAACCTACAAAACCTGAAATGTCAAATTGTTGAAATCTTTGTCCATGTCCTCCTCCATAGTTGTGTTGCATTTCGTGATTTTGGGAATTCTGGTGTAAAGAGCCCCAACCTCTTGTCTTCGAAACTACCGAAATGTTGAACCCTGATGCATTCAGCAAATGCTGGCTCCCCAATGAAACTTTTCATCAATTTGGAGTTTCAAACTTTGCGATTTCGTGAATATGGCTACAAGACTCCCGGTTATTCAACCGTCAAAACTCTGAAATGATAAACGAGGATTGACTCCAACTATTGAGGAAAACGTGCCACCTCTCTTCCCCCCTGTACTCTGTTTCCCATGTGGATTCTTTCCCCCTATCCACTCAAGCTTTCTGGATTTTGGAACTTGAATAACCCTTCAACACCATTCCTCTATCACTTCAAAACCCTGAACTCTGAAATGGTGCCTTCCACAGGAACAATGGCTATAAGCCCTCACTCGATCTGATGACCCGTGTTATTTTCAGCTTCTGGGTACCAGGAGTTTGAAACTCTCGATACCAAAACATTGCCTCCTCTGCTTCCTGACACCCGAAGTGACGAAATACCAAAATTTCATGCCAAAATACTATCACGACTCGTGGATTCAGGATTTCCGCTCTACTATGCCCGACTCCTTGTCACAGGACCCCCGAAATGCCGAACTCTGAAATTTTGAAATGCCAAAAATTCTACGCCTTGTCTTCACACACGATAATCCATTTCGCGATTCAGAAGTTCGAGTGACCAAGGGATTTGTCTTGCACTCCGGACTTACAAACCCCAATTTGCTGAAATGATTTTGACGACTTGATGGTCATGATCAACAGTCGACGTTGAATCTTGAAACCAACGTAATGGGTTCGTCTAACCCTTATCCACCCTGCAACTCCTCTAGATCCTATGGTCCTCGTCACTTCACGAGTTCTCCAGGGAGAGTTTTGACCATTCGATTCACTCCTCAATGAATGTATAACCAAACTGAATTAGCATCCTTCCATTGAACTTGACTTCTGCGAGATGATTTAGCTCCCCGTCTTCCTTTGAATACTTCAAAGGCATTGATCCTCCTAAGATTTCTATTGTAACCTCAAGTATTGAAAGGACTCCTGCACACACTCTTTGCGAAAATCTTTCAAATACTTCTGTGTATTTGATTCTTCGACTCTGTGCACTCTCGGCAACAATAGTATTTCACTCTTCAACCTTAGTTGATAAATTCTAAGGCTTCAACTAGCCTGCGCACACCTTGCATGGCTTCTGTGCTTCACCTGCACTTCTTCTAGAATGAGAACAATGGTATCCTTCCTAATATTTCTGAGATAAAACTCAGAAACCTTGTTAATGCACACCTTGCAGAGATTTCACTGAACTCCTTACAGGAAATCTCTCAGGAAGAGAAACAATTGAAACTCATTCTTCTCTCTCAGACTTCATATACTCAACATGAAATCATACATTCAACATAGAATAACAACAAAGGCATAACAGAGAGAATAAAACAACTGTAAGCATACCATTCAACATATGTAAACAAAAAACATCATAATACCATGAAATCTGAGTCAAAACTTCATATATTAACTCAAATACTCTTGTACATGGGTTCTTCTCTAAAACTCTCTGCTACGACTCTCTTTTTCTTTTTTGTTCTAAAAAAATTACAATAATACAAGAGTGAGGGTGTCTATATCTGTTTTCCCTCCTACACTCTAAATTGTCTAATCTCCTAATTCCAATCTACCTACTTTCATTAATAGACTTAAATGCCTATTACAATTTGACAGATGGGAGTAATCCCCCCAGATTTGTTGATATCTCCTAGGTATATATGCAAACTACAAATTCTTCCTAACTATTACATTAATGCTTTTAAGTTCAAAATTCAAAACATTGTTCATAAAAACATGTTTTTTTTCCATCTACGTGTCCAGCTGCTCCTTTGGCTAGACGCGTGCTTTTGGCTTTGTACGATGCTCCTGCATCATACTCCCTTGTTTTAAAATTTTCATGAACTTCTATTCATGAGCTCTTGCATGGTCTGTCCATGCTTATGAATTTCTGCTTCATCTTCCCAACTAGCATCTTCAACTGGATGTCCCTTCCATTTGACCAAGTATTCAAAATACTCTTTTCTCCTAGTGTTTTTGCTAACCCTCTTGTCAATTATGCTTTCCATTTGTGGATTTTCATTGTTTTGTCCATTGAACTTCTTTCTTTTAATCTTCTACTCCTTTAGCTCTGTAAGGGTACAAATTTGCAATGTTGAATATCAGTGAGATTCCAATCCCATCGGGTAATTCAATCTCATATGCATTTGCCCCAAAATTCTTTATGACCTTGCACGGTCCAATCTTTTTCATCTTCAGTTTGTTATATGTTCCCCTTGGGAACCTTTCCTTCCTCATATGCACAAGAATCAAATCACCAACTTCAAATTGAAGCTCTCGCCTATGTTGATCTTCTCTGTTCTTATATTCTTGACTTGAACTCTGCAATCGCTCCTTAACTCAGCTGTGAAGCTCCTTCAATGCTTCTGCAAAGTCCTCTACACTAGCACTTCTGAATTCAGTTTGTTCCACATATTTCAATTCAGAAACTCCCCTTGGCTACATTCCATATACAATCTGGAATGGACTCTACCATGTGCTTCTATTAAGTGAGTCATTATAAGCAAATTCGGCCTGTGGCAGAATGTGATCCCACTGACTGTGGTGTTTAGTCACTAAGCTTATTAAAAAATCTCCCAAGATTTTGTTCACGACCTATGTCTGTCCATCCGTTTGAGGATGATATGTTGAGCTAAAAGAGAAACTTGTCCCTAGCTTTTTCAATAAGGTCCTCCAAAAATGCCCTATGAACTTGGTATCTCAATCAGACACGATACTCCTTGGAAAGCTGTGAAGTGTGATGATTTCCTTGAAAAACAGGTTCGCAATATGAGTTGCATCGCTGGTTTTCTGGCATGGTATGAAATGTTCCATCTTGGAAAATTTGTCGACTGCCACAAAGATCAAATCACATTCTCTTTGTGTTATTGGCAGTCCCAATATGAAATCCATGCTCACTGCATCCCACGACCTTTCTGGTATGGGTAATGGCTGATATAACCCTGTGTTCTGCCTTTTCCCTTTCGTGTGATGACAAATCCTGCATCTGTCCACAAATTTCTTAACATCTGTCCTCATCCCTGGACAAAAATGTGAACCATTCAACTTTCAGAATGTTTTATCATGACCGAAGTGTCCGGCCAATCCTCCACTGTGTTTTTCCTTCAACAGGTTCTCCCTCATGGAGGATTTTGGAATACATAATTGTTTTCCCCTAAACAATAATCCATCCTAGATCATGTATTCATTCCATTGGCTTCTATCCCTCAGAATTGGATTCTAATATGCCTCATATGCCTCCTTAAAATCTAGGTCATCCCTATACATTTCTTTGAGGTTATCAAAACCCAAAGTTTTGACTCTGAATTCCTGCATCAGCAAACATTTCCTTCTCAAAGCATCAACAACTTTGTTAGCAGTTCTAGAAATATGCTTAGTCACAAAAGTACAATTCTGCATGAATTTGACCCATTTAACATGTTTTTGGTTCAACTTCTCCTGTTGAGTCACGAATTGTAAAGCGTGATTATCACTGTACAAAACAAACTCTTTAGGAACCAAATAATGTCTCCATTTCTTCAGTGCTTGTATGTATGCATAGAATTCTTTGTCATATGTTGAGTACTTGATCTTTGCTTCATTCAACGGCCTGTCGTTTTGGCTCAATACTGCTCCAATTGCAAATCCATTCATGTCACACTTGACCTAGAATGTCTTGCTAAAATCTGGAAAAACCAGAATTGGTTGCTCCATGATCTTCTTCTTCAGCAAGTTGAAACTCTTCTCTGCTTCTTCTGTCTAGTGAAAAGACTTATGTCTTTTCTTCACCGTATCCATCATGGGTGCGCTGATTCCACTGAATTTTTGGATAAATTTCTTGTAGAAACTTTCCAAACCATGGAAGCTTTGAACTTCAAACACACTCTTCAGCGACAACCAATTCTTAATTGCATATACCTTTTCTTGATCCATCTTCAACTCATTTTCAGAGATAACAAAACCCAAATAAATGATTTCTATCCTCAAAAATGATGATTTCTTCATTTTTATCAACAATTTCTCTTGTTGTAATCTTATAATCACTGCAACTAAATGTCTCAAGTGTTTTTCTTTTGTCTTGCTGAAGATTAATATATCATCAAGATATATGATGACGAATTTCCCAATGAAATCCTTCAGGATTTCATTCATCAACCTCATGAAAGTACCGGGTGCATTCGTTAAACCAAATGGCATGAGAAGCCATTCATACAGCCCCTCATTCGTTTTGAATGTTGTCTTCCATTCATCACCTTCTCTTATGCAGATTTGATGATACCCGCCTTTCAAATCAATTTTTGAAAAAAATCTTGCTCCACTCAAGCAATCCATGAAGTTTTCCATCATTGGAAATGGAAATCTATATCTAATGGTAATATTATTGATTGCGCTTGAGTCTGTACACATTCCCTAGCCTCCATATTTCTTTGGGCTGAGCACTGTCAGAACAACACATGGACTCAAGCTTTCTCTAATCAATCCTTGGTCCATTAAGTCATGTACCTATCTCTTAACTTCTCCATTTTTTTGTGGCGTCAATCTTTACATGGATTTGTTTGGTAAAATGGCTCTAGGTATAAGATCTATGTGATGGATTATACTCCTAATAGGTGGTAATGAACAAGGTAGTTCGTCCACTAATATATCAACAAACTCTTCCAGCAACTCCTGGATTTCTTCTGGTAAATCATCTATCTGCGTACTGGAAAAACAATTTTGGGCTTCCTAAACACAATAAATTGTGTGTCTTCCTTCTTATTAACCTCCTTAAGAAGTTCCTTCCCACTCATGAGAAGCACAGTGTTGCACATTTATGTTTTTACCTCTTGGTTTTTAATTGACAACAACATGTGTGTCCTCCCATTCTTCTCCAGGGTGTACATGTTCTTTTTCCCATCATGAATCATGTTTCTGTCATGTTGTCACGGTCTACCCAACAATAGATGACAAACATCCATGGGAATGACATGACATAATATTTCATCCTTATATCCTCCTATTTTGAATTCAACGAAACATTGTTTAGTGACATTTACTTGATGTCATTTTTGTAGCCATGAAACTCTGTATAGGCTTGGATGTACAACATTCTCCATCTCCATCTTTTATACCATCTCTGTAGATACGAGATTGTCTATGCTACCGCTATCCACTATGACTTTGCATACCCTGTCTTTGGTTTTGCAAGCAGTTTGAAATAGACTGTTTATTTGGGCTGGGTTATCTACCTCTTTCTATGGCTTCAAGAGAACTTTTCTCATCATTAAGGATCTTCCACCCTTAGGATATTCTTCTTCTATATTCTGTCCTTGAGCTTCAGCAATGTGAGTTTCACCACCATCTTTTTTCTTATATGGACACTCATAGGATTTATGTCCGATCTTTTCACAGACAAAGCATTTTACTTCACTGCCTCTACCCCTTCCTCTTCCTCTATCTCAAGGAAAAGTATTTCTATCAGCATAATTCCCTCCCCGTGAGCTTCCTCTTCTCTAATGTTGAGTTTGAGGTTTCTTCCCCTCTTCTTTAGGTTTTTAAGTTCTGTCTTGGGTAATTGTTTTGCCTCTGGCTTGACTTCTACCTCGACCTCTTTGACCTTGCTTCCGACTCAACTTCTCTTCATCTTTCAGAGCTATATGATAAGAATCTTCCACATTTCGGATGGTCATCATGCTCATCTCATCTTGGATGTCATATCACAGACCATTCATGTACCTGACAAGTTTTTCATCATCGCTTTCCCAATTACCTGCTCTGATGTTTATCTTGTAGAAATCTTCAGTGTATTCTTTCACTAACATCATCTTCTGTCTCAAATTTTGCATCCTCCGAAACATAGTGATTTGATAATCCTTGGGTATAAATTTGGCTTTCATATTTGCAACCATTCTACCCAAGCTTTTGATTTTATTCTTTCCTTTCTAGCATCTGTCAGCCTACATTTCATCCCACCATAGTGTTGCATGCCCTTTAAGTCTAGTAACGACATTTTTGACTTTCTTTTCTTCCTTGACATCCTCATAGTCGAAGTATTTATCCAGAGCTCTAATCTAGTCTAAAATCTCTTCAACATCCAAGTTTCTCTCATACATGGGAATCTCCATTTTATCTCTGGCACCTATCCTTGCAACAACCTTGAATAGGCATTCATCCACAACATCTTCAACTGTAACTTCTTCTCCTTCATGTCCAGCTTCATTTTCACTTTCAGCTTTGATGATATCCCCAACGTCAACTATGCACCTCTGTGTTGTCTCCATGGCATCAAGCCTGGAACGTAGCTCGCACATTTCTCTTTCTCTTGCTAGATTAGGCATTGGCATTAGGCTGTCTCTTCTTCTTGGCGGCATGGCTATAAAATGTTTCCCTATTTTCTCTTCTATAGAAACAAAAGAACTTGTTTTGGAATCTGATACCAAATGGTGCAGACCCCGACCCTTGGGCCAAGATCTGTGCAACATCGTTCTAAATCTGCCCTGAATCAAATTGACTTTTCGATTCCTCCACAGGGAATCCCACACACACACAACAGTTTTTTCCACATTTCCTTATAGGTATTCCCACATGATCAAACACTAGGCATCAACCCAAATCTCTTGACCAACAATATGACCATGCCCTTTGCCGAATCAAGATTTTGGGTTTCGCGATATTGCGATTCCTGTTTTCGAGTTTCCTGTCTCTACAAACTTCGAAACCCAAAATGTCGAATTGCTGAAATCTTTGGCCACATCCTACTCCATAGTTGTGTCACGTTTCATGACTTTGGGAATTTTGGATTAAAGATCCCTGAACTCTTTTCTTCGAAACTACTGAAATGAAGAAACCTGATGCATTCAGCATAGTCTGGATCCCCAATGAAACTTTTTGTCGATTCAGAATTTTGAACTTCACAATTTTGTGAATCTGGCTGCAAGACTCTCGGTTCTTCAACCTTCAAAACTCCAAAATGGTCAATGAGGATTGACTTTTCCTATTGACGAAAACGCGCCACCTGTCTTCCCCCTTGTACTCTGTTTCCCATGTGGATTCTTTCCACCTATCCACTCAAGCTTTCCGGCTTTCAGAACTTGAATAACCCTTCGACAACCATTCCTCTATCACTTCAAAACCATGAACTCCAAAATGGCGCCTTCCATGGGATCAATGGCTATAAGCCTTCATTTGATCCGAAGAATCACATTATTTCAGGCTTCCAAGTACCGAGAGTTCAAAACTCTCGATCCAAAAACCCTACCTCCTCTACTTCCCAACACCCAAAGTGTCAAAATCCCAAAATTTCATGCCAAAATCCTGTCACGAGTTGCAACTTCTATATTTTCGCTCCACTAGGCCCGACTCCTTGTTGTCATGTCCCTCGAAATGTCGAACTCTGAAATTATGAAACACCGAAAATTCTACACCTTGTCCTCACACACGATAATCCATTTCACGATTCAAAAGTTCGAGTGACCAAGGGATTTTGCTTGCACTCCGGACTTACAAACCCCAATTTGCCGAAATGATCTTGACAGCTCAACGTTCACGATCAACGGTCGACATTGAATCTTGAAACCAACATAATAGGTTCATCTAACCCTTATCCACACCGAAACTCCTCTGGATCCTACGGTCCTCGTGACTTCGTGAGTTCTCCATGGAGAGTTTCGACCATCCAATTCACTCCTCAATGAATCTCTGACCAAACTAACTTAGCATCCTTCCACTGAATTTAACTTCTGCATGATGATTCAGCTCCCCATCTTCCTTTGAATACTTCAAAGGCATTGATCCTCCTGAGATTTCTATTGCAACCTCAAGTCTCGAAAGGACTCCTGTATGCACTCTTTGCAATGATCTTTCAAATACTTCTGTGTATTTGATTCTTCAACTTTGTGCTCTCTCCACAACAACAGTCTTTCACTCTTCAACCGTAGTTGATAAATTCTAAGGCTTCAACTAGCCTACGCACAACTTGCACAACCTCTGTGCTTCACTTGTACTTCTGCTAGAATGAGAACAATGGTATCCTTCCTACGCTTTCTGAAATAAAACTTAGAACCCTTGTCAACGCACACCTTGCGGACGTTTCACTGCACTCCTTACAGGAACTCTCTCAGAAAGAAATAATTGAAACTCATTCTTCTCTCTCAGACTTCATACATTCAAAATGAAATCATACATTCAACACAGAATAACAACAAAGGCATAACATAGACAATAATACAACTGTAAGAATACCATTCAGCATATGTAAACAACAAACATCATAACACCATGAAATCTGAGTCAAAGCTTCATATATTAACTCATATAATCATGTACATGGGTTCTTCTCTACAACTCTCTGTTATGGCTCTCTTTTTCTCTTTTGTGCTAAAAAAATTACAATAATACAAGAGTGAGGGTGTCTATATCCATTTTCCCGCCTACACTCTAAATTGTCTAATCTCTTAATTCCAATCTACCTACTTTCATTAACAGACTTAAATGCCTATTACAATTTGATGGATGGGAGTAATACCCCCAGATCTATTCATATATCCTAGGTATAAATGCAAAGTACGCCTTCTTCCTAACTATTACATTAATTCTTTTAAGTTCAAAATTCAAAACGTTGTTCATAAAAACGTGCTCTTTTTTCATCTGCACGTCCAACAACTCCTTTGGATAGATGCGTGCTTTTGGCTTTCTATGATGCTCCTGCATAGAATATCCTCTTACACACCTAAGTTATGAAATACTCATGCTAGGTGGATGTGCATTGTGAGTTATAAAAACACCCTTTCAAAACACAACTTGCACCGTAAGTTTTCAAAACATAGTCCACAAAGTTTGTTTTTCATCTTGACTCCCTTTCTTACTGAGATTTCCTACTTTGTTAATGCAACTTCTTGTTTACCGGTAACCTTCATTTTCTATTTCTTAACCATTTTTTCATTATTACAACTAATGTGTTATACTTAAGAGAAGCTGCTATTATTTTTAACTTGTTATTGTGGGATAATTTGGCTATTCGTCATGGCGAACCAGAACCCCAAAATATCTAGAATTTCATTGTACTTCTAGGGTGACACATGCCCCAAATCATCATCTAAACAAGTCGAAACTCTAATGAATGACATGATTCCCCACACTAATGAGGACCATTACCCCGACATTGAAGATATCTATAGGATATTCAACTCCATATATTTTTCTCAAGACGCTGAAGATTTAGAGGTGTACCAAAATATCCTTAAAAGTAGTATCCACATGATAGCTTCCAGACCACAACTATTCCCATACAACGAGGTAGCACAGTGGTGCCTCAAGAAGTTTGATGCTTCCATGAAGAGCATCATGAGAAATAAGAAGATATAAGTAGCTTCTCTCAAATCAGAGGATATTAGCTCCATATATCACCTTCCCACTCCCACTTTCTCATTGAATGAACCTTTCTTAAAAGGGTTCACCCAGGAAATAAAAGGACTAAAAAAATAGATGAAACAATGGTGGGTGGACAAAGATGAGACCTTTAAATAAAGTTATAAATTGGTCACGATCCATAGGATCAAAAATCCTTAAAATTTGGTGGTGGCCATGCTCTTACATTTATACGGGGAAGAAAAGAGTACACACTTCCAAATTTACTGGTTACCTTTGGCTCATACTGTCATTAGAACATGAATAATCTTCAACTAGGCAGATATCTTAGCCTTTAACATATGCCTGCACACAAAGAATCTTATAGGTATGAAGAAGCCATGTTTTTGTATGTATGTTTATATGATTGACACCATTTGTTCCTTGGTACAATTTGCCAAACTAGGATGGAATTGGGACCGAAGCCAACCCCCTATTCATGTTTATTGCTCCCAATTGTGGAGCATAAATTTTAGAAAACATTTTTACAATATTTTCAATTTTTTTCTTTCCCCTTTTCATTCTGTCCTTTTCGGCTTCCCCAGACAAATGATATCCTTTGAGGTTAGAAATGGGATGAAAGGGCTGGCCAATTGGTTTTCTACAAGTACTATTCATTTATCATGGTTTATGGGACCACCAGGGCCCCACATATCTTTCCATATTTCATTCCAGATCAATTATTAATGAGGGAAATAACATACCAAATGATGGGGTATGAAATCACCACACTTTTTCAAACCAAATTTTGCATCCTTCGAAATAGAGTGATTTGAAAATCCTTGGGTGTAAATTTGGCTTTCATCTTTGCAACCATTCTATCCTTGCTTTTGATTTTCTGCTTGCCTTTGCAGCGTGTGTCAGCCTGCAGTTCATCCCACCATAGTCCTCCATGCCCTTTAAGTCTAGTAATGACATGTTTGCCTTTCTTGTCTTCCTTGACATCCTCATTGTTGAAGTATTTATCCAGAGCTCTAATCTAGTCCAGAAGATCTTCAACATACAATTTTCCCTCATACATGGGAATCTCCATTTTCGCTTTGGCACCTATCCTTGCAACAACCCTTAATAGGTGTTCATCCACAACATATTCAACCGCAACTTGTTCTCCTTCCTGTCCATCTTCATTTTCACTTTCAACTTCACTAATATCCCCAGCGTCAACTATGTGCCTCTGTGTTGTCTCCATGGCATCAAGCATGGCACGTAACTCGAGAATTTCTCTTTCTCTTGCTGGATCAGGCATTGGCATTGGCCTATCTCTTCTTCTCGGTGGCATGGCTATAAAATGTTTCCCTATTTTCTCTGCTACAGAAATAAAAGAACTTGTTATGGGCTCTGATACCAAATGGTGCAGACCCCGACCCTCGGGCCAAGATCTACGCAGGATCGTTATAAATCTACCCTGAATCAAATTGACTTGTCGATTCCTCCATAGGGAATCCCACACACACATCACAGTTTTTCTATAGGTACTTATAGATATTCCCATGTGATCAAACACTAGGAAGCAACCCAAATCTCCTGACCAACAATATGATCATGCCCTTTGTCGAATCGGGATTTCGGGTTTCGCGATATCGTGATTCCTGTTGTCGAGTTTCCTATCTCTACAACATTCGAAACTCGAAATGCTGAATTGTCAAAATCTTTGGCCATGTCCTCCTCCATAGTTGTGTCACATTTGATGACTTTGGGAATTCTAGATTAAAGATCCCCGACCTCTTGTCCTCAAAACTGCCAAAATGTCGAACCCCGATGCATTTAGTTTCGGACTTTGCGATTTCGAAAATCTAGTTGCAAGACTCCCAGTTCTAAAACCTTAAAAACTCCAAAATGGTCAATGAGGATTGAATCCACCTATTGAAGAAAACACACCACCTTTCTTCCCCCTGTACTCTGTTTCCCACGTGGATTCTTGCCACCTGTCCACTCAAGCTTTTCGACTTTTAGAACTTGCATAACCATTCGACAACCATTCCTCTATCACTTCAAAACCCCGAACTCTGAAATGGAGCCTTCCTCATGATCAACGACTATAATCCCTTGTTCAATCTGAGGACCCACTTTATTTTGGGCTTCCAGGTACCAAGAGTTTGAAACTGTCGATCCCAAAAAGTTTCCTCCTCTACTTCTCGACACTTGAAGTGTCGAAATCCTGAAATTTCACACCAAAATCCTATTGTGACTTGCGACTTTGGGATTTTCGCTCCACTAGGCCTGAATCCTTGTCATCAGGTCCCTCAAAATGTTGAACTCTGAAATTCTGAAACACTGAAAATTCTACGCCTCGTCTTCACACATGATAATCCATTTCGAAATTCAAAAGTTCGAGTGACCAAGGGATTTGGCTTGCACTCCGGACTTACAAACCCCGATTTGTCAAAATGATCTTGACATCTCGACAGTCATGATCAATGGTCGACGTTGAATCTTGAAACCAATGTAATGGGTTCGTCTAACCCTTATCCACCCTGTAATTTGTCTAGATCCTACGGTCCTCATGAATTCATGAGTTCTCCACAGAGAGTTTCGACCATCTGATTCACTCGTCAATGAATATCTGACCAAATTGACTTAGCGTCCTTCCACTGAACTTAACTTTTGCATGATGAGTCAGCTCCCCATATTCCTTTGAATACTTCAAAGGCATTGATCCTCCTGAGCTTTCTATTGCAACCTCAGGTCTCAAAAGGACTCCTTCACACACTCTTTGCGGCAATCTTTCAAATACTTCTATGTATTTGATTCTTTGACTCTGTGCACTCTCAACAACAACATTCTTTCACTCTTCAACCTTAGTTGATAAATTCTAAGGCTTCAACTAGCCTATGCACACCTTGCATGGATTTTGTGCTTCACTTGCACTTATACTAGAATGAGAACAATGGTATCCTTACTGAGATTTCTGAGATAAAACTCAAAACCCTTGTCAACGCACACCTTGCAGACGTTTCACTACACTCCTTACAAGCACACTCTCGAGAAGAGAAACAATTGAATCTCATTCTTCTCTCTCAGACTTCATACATTCAACACAGAATAACAACAAAGGCATATCAGAGAGAATAAAACAACTGTAAGCATACCATTCAGCATATGTAAACAACAAACATCATAACACCATGAAATCTGAGTCAAAGTTTTATATATTAACTCACATACTCTTGTACATGGGTTTTTCTCTACAACTCTCTACTACGACTCTCTTTTTCTTTTTTGTGCTAAAAAAATTACAATAATACAAGAGTGAGGGTGTCTATATCCGTTTTCCCTCCTACACTCTAAATTGTCTAATCTCTTAATTCCAATCTACCTACTTTCATTAACAGACTTAAACGCCTATTACACTTTTACAGATGGGAGTAATCCCCCTAGATCTATTCATATCTCCTAGGTATAAATGCAAAGAACACCTTCTTCCTAACTATTACATTAATTCTTTTAAGTTCAAAATTCAAAACGTTGTTCATAAAAACATGCTCTTTTTCCATCTACACGTCCAACTGCTCCTTTCGCTAGACACGTGCTTTTGGCTTTGTAGGATGCTCCTGCATCAAATATCCTCTTACACACCTAAGTTATGGCATAATCGTGCTAGGTGGATGTGCATTGCGAGTTATAAAAAACACCCTTTCAAAACACAACTTGCACTGTAAGTTTTCAAAACATAGTCCACGAAGTTTGTTTTTCATCTAGACTCCCTTTCTTACTGAGATTTCCTACTTTGTTAGTGCAACTTTTTATTTACCGATAACCTTCATTTTCTATTTCTTAACAAGTTTTTCATTATTACAACTAATGTGTTATACTTAAGCGAAGTTGCTATTATTTTTAACTTGTTATTGCGGGATAATTTATCTATTCATCATGGCGAACCAAAACCCCAAAATATCTAGAATTTTGTTGTACTTCTAGGGTGCCACATGCCCCAAATCATCATCTGAACACGTCGAAACTCTAATGACTGACATGATTCATCACACTAGCGAGGACCATTACTATGAAATTGAAGAGATCTATAGGATATTCAACTCCATAGATTTTCCTCAAGATGACGAAGATTTAGAGGTGTACCAAAATATCCTTAAAAGTAGTATCCACATGATAGATGCCAGACCACAACTATTCCCATACAATGAGGTAGCATAGTGGTGCCTCAAGAAGTTTGATGCTTCCATGAAGAGCATCATGAGAAAGAAGAAGACATAAGTAGATTCTCTCAGAGCAGAGGATATTAGCTCCATATATCACCTTCCCACTCCCACTTTCTCATTGAATGAACCTTTCTTAAAAGGGTTCACCCAGAAAAGAAAAGGAACAAAAAAATAGATGAAACAATGGTGGGTGGACAAAGATGATACCTTTAAATAAAGTTATAAATTGTTCACGACCCATAGGATCAAAACTCCTTAAAATTTGTTGGTGTTCATTCTCTTCCATTTATACAGGGAAGAAAAGAGTACGCACTTCCAAATTTATTGGTTACCTTTGGATCAGACTATCATTAGAACATGACAAATCTTCAACTAGGCAAATATCTTAGCCTTTAACATATGCCTACACACAAAGAATCTTATAGGTATGAAGAAGCCATGTTTTTATATATATGTTTATATGATTGACGCCATTTGTTCCTTGGTACAATTTGCCAAACTGTGATGGAATCGGGACCGAAGTTAGCCCCCCATTCATGTTTATTGCTCCCAATTGTGGAGCATAAATTTCAGAAAACATTTTTACAATATTTTCAATTTTTTTCTTTCCCCTTTGCATTCCATCCTTTTCAGCTTCCCCAGACACAGAATATCCTTTGAGGTTAGAAATGGGATGAAAGGGGTGGCTGAGTGGTTTTCTACAAGTACTATTCATTTATCATGGTTTATGGGACCACCAGGGCCCCACATATCTTTCCATATTTCATTCTAGATCAATTATTGATGAGGGAAATAACATACCAAATGATGGGGTATGGAATCACCACACTTTTTCAAACCAACATTAAAAGACTGTGGCCATTCTTCCCTATCCACATTGGAAGCTATTCCATTTCCAATGCTCAACATGCAAGAAATGAAACTAAGAACTTACAAGAGTTAATCATGTGTTTGGGTGAGCCTAAAGGCCAAGATCCTCATGAGATGGTTATCCGTCATGTTAGCTCTTTCATCCTCACTCATCCAAATATCCACATTGTTGATTTTGAGGAGGATAAATTTAAAGGGGTACTCTCATATGTTTAATTCTTGCACCAATTTCCCCATGATGCTACAAAGAGAGATCTTGATCTTGAACAAGAAGAATTCAATATGGAAATTTATCCCAATTCCAAAATTTGTGTCAGCAGGAACAAGATACATGCAATTCCAAATAAAATGAGAAGATAAAAAAATAAAAACAGCTTGAACAGAAAAGGATCCAAGCTGAGAAATATTATCAAATACGACAGAGTGAGGATAATAACATGATAGAACATTAGTGTTCAACACATCAAGGTTCTCTGCAAAAGAATAACGAAGAAGAAGATAAAAATTTGGCCAAGGACAAGGCAACAAATATGTTAGCTAATGAATTACAAGCCATAAAACCGGTTGAAGACGTAGAGTTGAAGAGATTGGCTGATGAGGCTAAATCAAAGAGGAAAGCTTATGAGACTTTGAAGCATAATTTAAACTAGACTCCAGGCACTCTGTTGATACTGAACCTAGAAATTTTGCTTATACCTTCTATGGATTACACCCCCATAAGATCGATACCAGGATATTCCTCCCTCTCTTCCCAAGCTCTCAATTTTGAAGGATCTATAGTCGGTATTGGAGACTACTACTTCAACAATAGAACTACAAGCATTGATAAGAGATCGACGAAAATAAAGAGATGAGAAGAAACCAAGTATAATTCATATGCAGGAAGGATATTAGAATAGAATTTCGGGCCTCATCCTAAAGAAAAAATGGTCCAAGCAGCTTCAGTGCTCAACTCCTTTGGAGTATTAAATGCCTTCTTTGTCCTGGAGGTAACTAATGCCTTGAACATTGCCAGGAACTAAGTAGTAGAGCTGGAAATAGAATTGACAGGTTTTAAATACCAATTCACTATAGATATCCAGGAATTTTCCAATGCAACTGAAGGTCTAAATTCAAGTAAGATCAATGGTTCCCTATAGGCACACAGAGACCAACTGAATGAAGAGTTTGAAAAGAGGATGCAAATCCTATGAGACACCCACATGAACAAGTTAGAAGTGGAAAGACATAAACTCAATTCCACTCTAGAAAAGAACAGAGACTCAACATATACATTTGATTGCATCAAAGCACAAGTTCTAGCTTCCAACAAAAATGTAGTTAAAGAAAGGAATTAACTCCTTAATCTGTTGCTCAACATATGGGTGGAGCCGAAATAAAAACTTAATTTGCAAAACTCTTTGATAGAGACTCAGGGAAGGTATCATGAAGCTAGTGAATATTTTGAGGAGATGGTTATTTGGTAGGACATGCACCAACCTCCACCTACCTCCCTACCAATATATTCTAAAAGAAAAAGACTAAGTTACTGAATTCTTTTGGACACCAACAAACCTCTCTTTGTGAGTTTCCACTCTACCCAAGGAGTATTTTCTAACACATGTGCACAACTATGGAAAGAATCTAGTGATCTCGTTGTTAGAACTCTGTAATTTCTAGAGGTTGTTAAGGGAAGAAGAAATTAACATAGGTAACTTATCAAAACCACTTTCGAAACTAGGATCTAGCCCTGCCAGTTCCAGGGAGGGATCTCTGTGTAGGATTTATATATGCTTGAATTTTAAATATTAGGCTAGTTATAATAATATGGGTTTGTTGTTTTGTTTATAAAGATTGGATCTAGTATTTGCATGAAACATCCATTGGGCTATGGGGTCTGTGTTAAAGATTAAGATCATATACAGTTTTTATATATTTCTTCACAGGGCGAGATAGTAAGAATGTTGGATCTATTAGAATTGAATGTGATGGAAAGATATAACAAGTGAGATATTCAACCAAGAAAATAAGAAATTAAGAATTTATTTACTTAATATCATAAGAATAATATACAGATCGCTAAAGACCAGAAACAAAGTGCACGAGACAAATTTTTTTCATTAACTTCCTTTAAACGATTAGAAAAAGAAAATAAAAATTATTATAGAGTAAGATAAGCATTAATAGAGCAATATGAACATCACCAACATCCAAACACAATAATCCTGTGAATCAGTCTTTTTATTACCGGTCGATCTTCTCAAAACGATTACAAAGATATCTTCTTGGGCGCAAAAATCAACCCTCAATACTTCAAAGTGAGAAGTATTTATACAACAATTACATTTGATCCTATCATTAATGACTAGGATATGGTCGAATAAAAATCTAACTAACTAGATTACAAAATACAAAATAACAGGATTGTTGATGATGCATTTGAATCCTTGGTGTTGATTATGGGGGAAGTAGTTGGTGATTCATTAACTTGACTTTGAATGTCTTCATGATGACTCAGATGTCCACATCACCTCTACTTGAGTAATTCACATAGGTCTTCCCATCACTTTTGACTAGGGATGGAAACCTTGAGTAACCTTCTATAAGTTTCATCCATCTCTGTGTACTTGGCAAAAGTAGGCTTTGTGATGAATATGTATTTTATCTTTTGTTGGATGCTTAGGTCCAACTGTACAGCTTCTAAGAAATCCTTTCTAGTTATGCTCCCTTATATGCCTACAAATGTAGAACCATATTTTTCTACTGCGAGTATATTCTATTTGTAGTCTGACAGGGTAATAAACTTGTCATTGATCATTAGTAAACCTGGAAGTCTCTTCTTGTGCATTGAGCCGACCTTGCTGAAAAACCTCTGCACTCCAATGTCCATTGTCTAGGATTTCTCCTCAAGCTGTAGCATCAATCCATTATTATTCAAAACCTTCTTGACCTCAAGGATTTTTTTTTTCCTGTCATTTATTTCCAAAGCCTCAAGCTCTTATTTGGTCTTGGAGTTCAAAAGCTTGATGATTTCGGTGGCCTCTGTAGGCCTCTCTCCCAATTCTTCCCTTATCTTTTCAATGGCTTGTCTGGCACTCTGTACCATTTCATGTTGCTCAAACACAATATGTATGAGTGGCCAAATATCTTTCATGGACTTGCTGATGTCCATCCATATATTTTCCTTGGCTTATGACAGTGTTTTGGCATGACTGTCTCTTCCTGCAACTTCTATATTTCTTGAGTGAGTATGTGTGAATTGTACATATCTATGTTATAACTTGAATAAAACATGGATTTCAAATTCTGAAGTTTATTAATCTCTTCTTGCAATATTTTAACCTCTTCTCCTTGCAGGGCCATGTCCTCTATTGGCTTTACCAATTTCTTAGAAGCATTTGAAGATGTGACTGGAAGGACTGAAGGAATCTCTATTGTAGTTGTTGTTGATGTTGTACTCATTCCTGTGAGAGGAACTTATTCTAGTGGGATGAAAGTAATTGGAACACTCTGTTCCTTCTCTTTGAACAACTTATCTAGCTCAGCCTCCATCTCCTTGATCTGTGCATTCTGCTCCATTATCAATTTAAGCATTTCCTCCTTGTGGACTTTAGTCTCAGCCATTTCTTTTGCCTGTGAATCTTTAGTGGTTGGGAGTTTCAGTTGTTTCCTTAAGGATTCTATGTCACCATTATTATTCTTTAGTATTTACTTATCTCCCTTAACATTTGATAGATCATATCCAATTTTGAGTACTAGCTCCTCCAAATATTTGATCTTGTTATATTTTACTAGGGAAGATATCTTCTCTAGCTTCAAATGAGACTAGAGATTTTTTAAAGAGACCTACAACTTTGCAACAGACATTGAGGTATTTTCTAGGGTGGATAAAATCATCTCCCCAGTGTTAGGACCAAAAGTCACCTCTGTATTACAGCAGAGGTAAGCCTGATACCCATCAGAGTTTAATGTCACAGGTTGGTTTAAAGTGTTACAGGTATGAA
>JASDQU010737867.1:30553-62481 GCA_032191745.1 Picea mariana
GATATTAGATACTATTTTTGGGATTAATTGCGTAGTGTAAGTCATTAATCTATGACTCATATTCATGAGTATTAGTCTCAACTGACCAATAATTCTCATGATTTGAATAGTCCACTTAGCACTCATTGCATCGGGTGATGCTCACAGGGGTGAAGAAATGGGATTGAAGCCAATGAAATGAATTGCATAGCATCAATCATCACTTCCAGGGCTTGCATCAATCAATCAGTTGAGACTAATACTCATGAATATGGGTCATAGATTAATGACTTACACTACGCAGTTAATCCCAAAAATAATATCTAAAACTTTCTTTGTCGTTTCATCTCGAACTACACCGAGATAACTCTTGGATTTACGTGACTACTCAAAAAGGGGTTTGAGTTCATATGGGATACCATCAGAAACAAATCCTTTGAATATTTGAAACTGTCCCTGACATGTGCTCCGCTTCTCTTCCCCACCCCCCGCGATTACAATCATGATTATTTCCTCTACCTCGTAGCCTCGGATTACACCATCTTTATGGTTCTCGTCCAAGAGGATGATTCTCATGATGAACATGTTATATATTACTTTATTTGAAGTCTAATTCCTACCAAAACCAAGTATTTACATGTCGAAAAATTGGCCTTGGCAGCCATCCAAGCAGTTCAATGTTTCCGACACTATATCCTCTCTCGCAAGACTACGGTAATTTCTAACTCCAACCCTATGCAACACATTCTCACACATCAATTTCTAGGGGGAAAATAATCCAAATGGATCGTGATACTCTAGGAGTTTGACTTAGAATTCAAACGAGCTAACTCCAAGAAGTCCTTAGTATTTCTCAAGTTGATATGCGACCTTCCCTACTCTGAAATGGAATATGTAGCAGATGATTCATTACCTGCTGAAATCGTTTTCCTAATTAGTTCTGATGATCTTTGGTATGGAAATATCATAATATATCTCCAAACCCATACTTTCCAGCCCAATTTTTCCAGTACTGATTGGTGTTGAATACACTACCAAGCCCATCAATATATTATCCTCAGGGATACTCTTTATCGTCGTGGGATTGACTCAGTTTTTTGACGCTGCCTCACATTCGACAAAGATGAGAAAGACTTAAATGACTTCCATTCTGGAGCCTGTGTTGGTCATAAGTCTGGGTATGCTACTGCCCAGAAGATCTTACAAGCAGTGTATTTTTGGCCTTCTTTATTTAACGATTGCATAATTGCCATCCAAAAATGCCATGCTTGCTAGACCTATAATCATAAGATATGATCACATCCTGCTCCTCTTCACCTTGTGGTCTCCATTGGTCCCTTTGTGAAATGGTGTATCGATTTCATGACATGTCACCCCACTCGGCCGGGGGGAATGGATACATTATTGTAGCCATAGATTATGTTACGAAATGGGTCGAGGCGATGCCGACATTTGATAATACTGGAAAGACCGCAACATTATTCATTTTCAATCACATCATAGCTCATTTTGGTGTTCCTCAGGATATCATAACTGATCATGGTAGCCACTTTAGAAACTTCATGATGTCCAAACTCACTAAAAAGTTGGGTCTTCGCCATGAAAACTCAATGCCCTATTACCCACAAGCCAATGGCCAAGTCGAAGTGATTAATAAATTTTTCATAACCATGCTTCAATGAATGAACACAATGTTGTTTTCAACATTGTGGGATTACCAGACGTTCGTTAAGTCTGCTATGGGTTTTTCACCTTTTTGGTTAGTCTATGGCCTAGAAGGCATCCTCTCGATTGAATGTGAGATACCCTCTTTAAAACTAGTCATCGAACTCCTACCAAACACTTATGCAGAGGAAGAACATCTGTTGTATCTCATGATATTAGACAAAACTCGACGCGATGCTACCCTAGTCATAGAAGACCATAAGAAACGTGTCAAGGCCCAATACGACAAACATGTCAAGCCTCGTGTTTTCTTCGATGGAGATCTAGTTCTCCTCTACAAACAAGATCGAGATATGCTAGGAGTTGGAAAATTTGAAGCCATGTGGCGAGGTCCTTATATCGTTAGACTAGTTTTGGAGAAAGGATCTTATGAGTTAGTTGATTACGATAGTATCCCTTTGAGTGAACCCAGAAATGGGTCATACTTAAAGAAGTATTATGCATAATATCACCTATGCATGAGTACTTGTATTTTATTGTATCATACTTCTTGTGTGTTACTGTAGTATGCTTTTTCATTATCTGGTCTCTACCCTTATGTGACATTGTGTTTGATTTCCATATGTCGAAGTCTTTGCTACCCCACATTAGCTTCACTGATGGTGCTAGCCATAGTACTCGGAACCTTTATTTTGCTGCATGGGCAATTTATGCCCCTACAAATGAACTTATCACGCTACGAGGTGTGTGCCTTGGTCGTGTTGAAATAAAGCTTAAATTTTTCGTTCCTAAGGTCTAGATTTTTATTTCTAAGGTTTCACCTTTCCTCAAAGAAAAATTTCATCATTTCTGAAATTCGTGATACCTTTTTATTTACTTTTGAATAAAGAATAGATAAAGGTTCAAAAATATATAAATTTTCCAAACAGTTTTCAAAAATTATTTAAAAGGAGTATAATTTAAAATTTATGAGTTTTTCTGTCAAATGATAAAGAGATCGGGATTCGGGGTTTGATGTAAACAAATTTTTAATGCAAATCAAATTGCGAAACCCCGATCCCCAATTTATCGATACTTTAAGACTTAATTAAAATATAAATTACTTAATTATCAATTAAAAGGGTTTAAAAGTTAAGTTAATCACGTCGCAATATCGGGATTCACGGTTCAATAAGATCATATAATCTTGTCTTTGTGTTTCCCGATTTCCTGATTTCGCGATACATTTGATCCTTAAGTAAAGATACAAATTAATCTAATCTCTGCAAAGAATGATTAAGAATTAAATAATTACATCGTGATTCAGGATTCGCAGTTCTATGAGAGGCATGTTTCTTGTCATCCTATTTCCCGAAATCTCGATCATCAAAATACCGACTCATAATTCACATTTGAAATAAACTATTTATGTTTTGTCCTTAATCTTGATTACTGAGTTGATTAAGATAAGTTAAATCATGTTTTAAGGAAACAGGTCATCGCCATTTCACGATTTTGGGATTCACGATTCCATGAGAGCATGACTCATGTCATCAGATTTCTCGAAATCCCGACTTTCGATTTTTCGATTAATGAAATCCTGAAAATATTTAATCTCAATTTATCAACATATTAAAAATGTTTTAATTTTAATTAATACATCGCGATTTCGGAAATCGAGTTTCTTCGATGACAGAGTTTTTGACATCAAAACTGAGGAAACCCTCAAAACCATGTTTTCAAATTTAACTCAAAATTAACACTAATAAATCCACTTTCTAAACAGTTTTAAAATTAAGTTTTCTTTGAACGTTCATTATTGCTTTGTGTTCTGATTTAGTATGTTTCTCTTTATATTTGAAAATGACGAGAAATCCTAAGTATGGACATTGAATGCATATCTCCAAAAATATTTTCTTCACTACGAGCTTTTATTTTGTGACAGATGTACGATTCGCATTATACATAAGATATATTCAAATTAAATGATCGAACGTCTATATTTTATTTTCAAAGCTAAGTTTTTCATCCACTCTCTATGACAGGTTTTCAAATTAAACGTAGAGCTATGGAACCCAAAAAAGAACCAAAGAAAAACGAAGACCAACCAGAAGGTGATATTATCTCCAATACTACTGCATCCGGAGTACACTCTGTCAAATCGTGGACTGGAATTTCTGAAAAGCTGGAGGATGAGCTTAAATATGCAAACCCTGATTCAGAAAATCATCTCCGAGACATTGCTGAGTCTGAACTTCATAAGGTTGTTGCACATCCGAAGTTGGTAACATATACTGATATGATCTTTTGGGCTCTGGATAGGGTGGACATCCCGACAAGAAGCATTCTGAATGAGAAAGGAGATTTCATTGGCTCATTCAGGCCTGAGCACATTCAAGTAATGTATAAACTCTCGCCGAATTACAAACACACCTTTAATGCTGAATTTTTAGCTAAGTTTCAAAGAAAGGAATGTGTTGAGGTAGGCCAGACATATCCTGACATGATTAGAGGATGGGAGAGGTTTGAAGCAAATTTTAGGGTCGGTGCTCATGGGATTTATGCATCGGCCTCTTTAAACAAATATATGGTTTATGCAGCCATGATTTTATGCAGACTTTTCGAGAGAAAAGATCCCTGTCAATTTCATGCAGACTGGATACCCTTCCTAGAGGAAGTTTCAGAAGGACGTAGTTTAAACTGGCATAAAATTTTGTTAGATAACCTCACAAAAGAGGTTGTAAAATATAAAGAAGCCAGGTCAAAGGGACAGCCAATATCTTTTTATATGTCTGCATATATTATGGATGCCATTTGTTTTATGACTCCTTTTCCATTAATGAATTGGAGTTGGAATGTTTCTTGCCCAGAGCCTGTTCATAAATACCACTCATCTCTCTGGGAAGAAAATGCAAAAGATGTTTTTTATGATGTTTGTCATTATGTAATTATCCCTCTCCACAAAATATTCTTTGGATGCGACCCCCCTTGCATTTCTGATGCAGTCATAGAAAGCCTCAAATCAGTTGCTGATTGGTTTATTGAGGAAAATTTTTCCTATGTTAGGGTTTATGGTTGTTCCATTCTACCTCACGCACTCGTGAAATTCTTACCAGATAGATCAATACGCAGAGAAGTAGCTCATCAGTTAGCCAAGGGTGGTATTGGGCTAGAATTAAAAGCTCTGCAGAAAAAAGCATGGCCATCTTTCCCTGTTTATGTCGGGAAATTCAACTTATCAAAATTAGGCCATTCTAAGGTAGAAGCCAAGTCATTGGAGGAAGTAAAATTAGTGAACATCGAGCACAAAAAACATGACCCTTACCAAATAATTAGTCGACATTACATACAGTGTAATTTAAAAGCATATGAACATGAAATTTCAGTTTATGATGATATTTTCAAAGATGTTAAATCTTATGAGGAAGTGCAGAATAGGGTACAAGCCTTGCCACCTGAGTCACAGGCTGGGTTTACATATTTTCAAATACATAGGCAAAGCTGCCTACCGAAGATTTTACAAGGTGAAATATTGACTTCATTGCCAGAACAGGAAGAAACCCCTCCAGGGTTTGAAACTGATACTCAGGATAAGTCAAGTGACAAAGATAAGTTGAAAGATTATGAAATACCTCCTCAAAACACAGAGGGTTCTCAAATAAAAGAACCAGGGATAGAGAAAGGAAAAGGACTGAAAACAAGTCCGATAACTCTTGATGGTATTCCAGAAAAGATTGGAAGAACTGCTTCAAAAGAACTTGGCAGTCCTATCACAGCTTTGACTCCATTACATTCAACTTTCGGAACCCCTCATGAAGGAGTTCTATACGTCAGTGATCTGGAGCTGATTTCAAGAGATGAAATCCCCTCATCTGATTATTTTTTCAGTAAAAAATGAAGAGTTGTCTTGAAACAGGAAATTCATCCTGTAGGATAAAGAACAATCAAAAGGCATAAAGTTATCATTGATGGGAAGAAACTCAAGGATGGAGAGTTCACTACAGAATTAGCAAGAAAAATGGGTGCTATAACATTAGCTAATATATATTCCGTGGAAAACCTAACAACTATGCTTGAACAGAAGGATCAAGAAATAATTCAGTTGCAAGAAAGATTAAAGGAAAATGAAAGAAATATTGGTTGGGGAATACAGAAGGGTCTAGAACAAGCTAGACTCAAAGATATGCAAGAAATCCAAAAGTTGAATAAAAACTTGGATGAGGCAAAAAACATGATATAGGTCACTCAAGAATAGGTTAAAAAGATGGGAGAAGAAAATAAATTTTTGCAAGACAAGATTATTTCTATTGCTAACCAGGTAATTGAAATTGAAAATTTTAGGACACAGGCATCAGAAATATATGTAAATATAGAAGAAGAACAACAGAAAGTATTCCGTAATCTAGAAATCATCCAGAACTATTTTCAGGAATCAAATAGGTCCATGGAAAAGGTTTTCCGAAGAGAAAGAGAAGCTAAAGAAGCAAGGACTACTTTTTAGAAAGCAGTTTCTTCCTCATTAAAAGATGAAATTGGAAAAATTCAGAAATTATCTATTTCTAAACAGGTAAAAGGGGACATAATGATAAAAGTCTAGGAATCAAAATTGGCTGAATATAAAAGAATCACAAAAGAAGTTAACGAAGATTGTCAAGGAATCTTCAATCTTTTTGAAAAAGATTCATTAAATATTGGGACAGACGGTTGTTTTGGGTTATTAGGCAAAGTTAACATTGCCAGGTATCAGCTGAAGTCGAGAGAAGAGCTCGAAGAAAAGAAAGCAGAAATTTCAAATATTAGACTGGTCAACATTACCAAAATAAATAAGTGGATGGTGAGTTCGGGTTTAAAGTTGAAAATAGTGAAGTTGACAGAAAGTATGATAGAAAGTAAATTGCGAGAATTACAAAGGAGATTTTTCTCTTTTGAAGCTAATGAGATACCTGAGGCTCCTAGGATTTTAGTAAACTTTTTTGGAAAATGTGTTCAATGCGTTGAAATAGAGAAAGAAAGTTCGTCAACGCAATTTTAAAACTTTTTAAATGTTTTTATTTGTTAGAATTTTGAAAGAAATTTTAAACGGTTGAAATTATTTTATGTAACCGAAATATTAGGGGGTTGGTTCGTTACCAACAAGAAACTTTGATAGAAATGTATAAATATAGTTTCAAAAGGTTGAAAAAGGGCTTCAGAAATTTTGAAGAGAGCCATTTTTGTAGCATCAATTTTGAATTTCATCGGAATATAAATCGCAAATGAGATTTTGGATCCTGCAACTTCGTAACTATGTGTCTTCCCCTGTTTATCATGCTTTGTTAAATTTTCCTTTTAAATGTTTTCTAACGTGTAATTGATTTGAAGTTATATACATCTTTGTTTATTATTTCATATTGGTTTGGAAGTTGAATGTTTTACAGTCTTTCCTCTGAAATTGCTTTAATAATTTTAAGACCTGTAAAACCTTTATATTCCTTAATATTTAACTCTGTTAGAAATCTTGTTTTTCTTTCATTATCATTAATTGAAATATAAGATTCTTTCTTGATAAAAGCCTTATATTTCTCTGTAGTGTGGTTTGTTGTTTATAATTTCAAAATTGTTATGAAACCAAGAAGCGACCTTGAATGTGTTTTACATCACTGTTTGAGATTTTAAAAGTTGTTTTCATTAATATCATCTCTAGAAATTTGAATTAACCAATTTATTAAAAAACCCACTTATAAACCTTTTAAACTTTATCATCCATGAAAATCCCTAGTAGCAGACAACCTAACATAGAACCGGGCCTTCAGGATCAAACCATCATTGCCCCAAATTTATTTAACACTATTTTACAAACAACGACCAATAGGGCTGAGTTAGAACGATCATGGGCTGCTATTGAGCGAGGCATTAGCATCCAAGAGCAACAGGAAGAAAGACATAGACAGTTGAGAAACTGAATCTGCTCCGATCTTTCTTTGGTTTCTTATTTCCAAATATTTTTATTAAAATTAATTATGGATGCCTTGACGGTATGTTTTATAGCCTTAAAACATAAACTCAGGAACAACATATTTTTCGCGCCATTGTGGGGGAATGAAGAAACGAATTATTTCCCTGGGAAGAACGACATTGATATTTTCTGTTGTTGATAGTGAACAAGAACAGAAAAATTTCTAAGGATAAATTATTTTTCACTTTGTGACTCCACACTAAATAAACTGGCTAGTAGCCGTAAGAACACTAGAAAAAACCCAGATAGTAAACAGACTTCGTAGGTCTCTAATCTGGAAAAAATTTTAAAATCACGAAAATCAATTAAACAAATCCTTTTATCAACTTATTCTATATATCAACCTAACTTTACACAATTAAACTCATCGGAAACTTTTAAACGATCACTTTCACTTCCCCCCTCTTTTGATACTTTCTCATTTCGCAAAGTTTCGTCTCCATTTTTCCGAGAATCTTCTCCACACACTATCCAAACTTCAGTCCTAAATCTAACCATGGCGACACAAGGAGGTGTTGGAGCTAGAGGTGGTGCTCCTGGAGGTGGTCAAGGACCACTTCCCGGGATCTTTGCCAAATTGGCTGCTAGATATGCTCCCCTCATTCTTCCTGTTCCTCTTCATGATCTCCCTGAGAGATGTATGAAGAGCCTCCCGAAATTTACAGGGGAGGGTGATTTGACTGCACAAGAACATATAAACTTTTTCGATCAATTTGCAGATATACTTGGAATAGAACATGAAGATGTTTATTCTAGATTACTGGTTCAAAATTTTGAGGGACAGGTGAGAACTTGGTTTCGATCCTTACCAGTTGGATCGTTAAGATCCCATGAAGAGATTTAGAGTGCATTCATCAGACAATGGGGTGAGAGGAAGGATCACCTCTACTATCTAACCGAATTCGGAGCCCTTAAAAATAAAAACTCTGAGTCAGTTCTAGAATTCACACAAAGGTTTAATAAATTATACAATAAAATTCCAGCTGAAGTTAAACCTTCACAACCTGCAACAAAAGTCACTTTTGTTGGTGCTTTTGATCCCAAATTTGCTTTACTATTGAGAGAAAGGAGATCATTATATCTCTCTAAAATGAAGGATGATGCAGTTGAAATCGAATCCAATATGATGGCATCAGGAAAGCTTAAAGCAAAGACTGAAAATGTAAATAAAGAAAATAAAAAATTCAAAGAACAAGGTGGACCTTTAGGGTCAGGAAAATCTTCTGGATATAAATTAGAATATATGGCTAGGGTCATTCAAGATCTTTCAAATAAGATCTCGAAAATGGAACTAGAAAAAACGAAAAGGGATAATTTTCCCAGAAAAAACCCTGAACCTCAGGGACCATATAGAACGGTGAAAAATGAAGATAAAAAAATTCAAGAACCCTTTAAAAGTGAAAATTATATTGGAGAGGAAGATTTGGGTGATTTTGAAAAATTCGATGAAGATATTAGGAATCTTGGTGATGATAATAAGTCTCCTTATTTATCTAGACAGGATTATGAATCATCTTTGATTAAAGAAAGTACATCAGAAAAATAGATTAACAATAATATCACTGATGATTTAACATATCGAAATATTGCAGATGATATTATTGCTGACTTACAAGGAAAATACAATCTAAGACCAAGAAATAAAAATCTCCCTAATGTTCAAACAAAAAAGGGTTTGTTAAGAAATGATACCGATGAGGTAAATCCAAAAGTTGCAGATAAATAGTCTGCAAAAAGAAATACAACTGATACCCACCCTGTACAGTTAGAACCAGTAGGAACACCCCCTGTAAATACACAATCTATGATAAAAGAAAATAAGGTTACATCTCAATGTAAAACCGAGAAAAAATGTATGGAAGCCCCAAACATTGAGAATGACAAGGCTCTGGGAAATTTCAATTTGGAAAATGAAATAAGTAAGATCAAAATTCCTATCCCCCTTGTAGAATTAGCTAAAAATCTAGTATACCGAAAACAAATAGCCAAAATGATTAATTTTTCTGAAGATGAAAGTCAAGCTGATGCTATTAACTTAGAAGACGATAAGCCTATCCTAGTTTTCGTCCCACATGTCGAAGGTGCAAGAGATACAGTGGCTCCTTTTTATATTACACTAACTCTTTTTGACCACCTTTTACATAATTGTATGTTGGATTCTGAAGCTTCCCATAATGTTACGCCAAAGGAAATAATGGAAAAACCTGGTATCGAAATCACATGACCCTATGGTGATTTGTATTCTTTCGATTCAAATAAAGTTAAATGCATAGGAATGATTAAATACCTAGTGGTAAGTTTGGCCTAGATACCTGCTAAAAGTATCCTTATGGATGTAGTGGTCGCGGATATCCCCCCAAAATATGGAATGCTATTATCTAGATCATGGGGTGCCAAGCTTGGAGGATCCCTCTAGCTAGATATGACATATGCTACAATCCCTATTTTCAGAGGGCAATTCACTCATCTTTACAGGGAGACTAGGTTGGCATTTACGGTAAGTGACCCAAATAATCCTAACAATCATCCAGTTTATATTACCGACCAAGATTTAGGAAACTATATATTATCATTAGATGATGATTTTGAAATAGATGTAGATGATAAATGTACAGAAGAAAAACTTAAAAAAAAAGAAATAGAAGAAAATGTATATATTACTGGTATATGGAACATGTATTTTGATGTTGCTTCCTCCTATCTTGGAGCTGGGGCTAGAGTACTCCTTATTGCTCCTGATGATCAATTTGTTATTCCATTTTCATATAGGCTCCAGTGGTATATAGATTGTACAAATAATGTATGTGAATATGAGTCTTTAGTACTCGGATTAGAAGCTGCTAGAAGGATGAAAATTAAAAATCTTGAAGTCTTTGGTGATGCTGAATTAATCATAAAACAAGTAAATCGGCAATATCAAGCTAAGCATCCTAGATTAAGGTCTTATAGAAAGTGTGTCTGGGATTTAATTGAGAATTTCTTTACTTCTGTGAATTTTCATTTCGTCCTTAGATCCGAAAACCAACAGGCTAACACTTTAGCCAAAGCTGCATCAACTTTTACACCCCGGACTACTTTTAATTTAAAATAACATATACAAATGAGACATCGTCCTTCAATATCAAATAATATACAACATTGGCACATTTTTGAAGATGATGAACAGCTTAGAAATTTTCTTGAATCGTTAGATGAATTTGCAGAAGCATATAATGATCAGCAGAATCAAAATGATTCTATTTGGATCATGCAAGAAGGGGAAGATGCAAAACAATTTCATGATAAAATTGCTAACCACCGGATGCTTGTTCTTAAACCAAATCCCCAAAGGTCTGATCCCTTTGGAAAGACTCTTTAATAAAGATGACATTCCTTCTAAAACTACTCTACAACCTCAACCAAAGGAGGTTGAAGATTGTAGCATAGGAACCGAAGATAACCCCAAAATGGTTAAGTTATCTAAATTTTTATCAATAGAAAACAAAAACAAATACACGGAGTTGTTGAAAAAATATAAATATGTGTTCGCATGGTTGTACGAAGATTTGAAAACATATGACACTTCTGTGATAGAACACAAAATACCACTTAAACCAGGTGTCAAACCTTTCAAACAAAAACTCCGACAGTTTAACCCCATTTTATTACCTGTTATTGAATGTGAAGTTAAAAAACTTCTAGATGCCAAGATTATTTTTCCTCTAAGATATTCTGATTGGGTCGCTAATCTAGTCCTAGTTAGAAAGAAAAATGGGGAAACCAGATTAGGTGCGGATTTTAGGAATCTTAATAAATCTTCTCTTAAATATAATTATCCTCTACCCAAAATGGACCATGTTCTTGAAAAAGTAGTAGGGGCTACTAGAATGTCCATGATTGATGGCTTTTTAGGTTATAATCAAATTGTTGTTAGTGAGCCTGACAAGGAAAAAACCGCATTTACCACTCCTTGGGGCACGTTTATGTATGATAAAATGTCGTTTGGACTAATGAATGTAGGAGCTACTTTTCAACGCGCGATGGATATTTCTTTTGTCGACGAACGGGACAAGTTAATAGTCATATATCTGGATGATCTTATTGTTTTTTCAAAATCAAATGAAGACCATATGATTCATCTTAAACAAACATTTGAAAAATGCTGCAGGTTTGGTCTATCCTTAAATCCTAAAAAGTCTCATTTCGCTATGCAGGAAGGCAAGTTGTTGGGTCATATAGTATCACGAGATGGAATCAGGATTGATCCTAAAAGAGTAGAGGCTATAGATACAATAACTATCCCTAGGAATGTTAAAGAAATTCAATCATTTTTAGGGAAAATAAATTTCTTGAGAAGATTTGTTCCTAAGTTCGGTGAGATTGTTAAATTGATTACAGATATGCTCAGAAAAAACAACGAAGTAATGTGGACAACAGAAGCTAAGGTATCCTTTGCCCACATTAAAAAAGTTATAAGTGAGGCACCAGTACTAGCGAGTCCAAATTATCTTAAAGATTTTCTCATTTTTTCATTTGCCTCTGAACATACGCTTGCTATTGTACTCCTTCAGAAGAATGAAGAAGGTTTTGAGCAACCCATAGCCTTCTTTAGAAAAAGCCTCCGAGATGCTGAACTTAAATACAATATAATGGAAAAGCAAGCTTATGCTATGGTAAAAGCATTGAAAGCTTTCAGAACGTATGTATTAGATTCTAAAGTAATTGCATATGTACCCACTAGTGCTGTAAAAGATATCTTGGTTCAAGTAGATAGTGATGGTAAAAGAGGAAGATGGCTTGCAAAAATTCAAGAGTTTGACTTAGAGGTTAAACCAACTAAATTGGTAAAAGGATAAGGTTTAGATAAACTTCTAGCTAAATCCAATTTCAGGGCTCTTGGGATAAACAGTGCTCAGGAGGAAGAAGGATGGATAGATGTGAATGAACTTGATGACCAAATAGTCGAAAACAAGATCGATGAGAAATTCGCGTCGTCAAATTGGTACAAGGACATAGTAACATACTTATTAAATTTGAAATGTCCAGATGATTTGTCACCTTCTAAAGACAGAACACTGAAGTTGCATGCAGTTAAACAGTGTATTTCCGAGAAACGATTATACTGGAAAGACCCGCTTGGTTTCCTTTTATTCTGTCTGGTCGAATCAGAAACAAAGAAATTTATAAGTCAATTTCATGAAGGAGTCTGTGGAGGGCACCATGCTTGGAGAGAAACGACATATAAAATCCCGAGGGCTGGTTATTACTGGCCTAAACTTTTCCCAGATGTAAATTTTAAGGTACAATCTTATAGCCCTCGCCAATTTTTTACAAGAAAACATAAGCTACCAGCAATGCCATTAGTCCCAGTCAAGACAGAAGCTCATTTTCAGCAATGGGGACTTGACTTCATAGGTGAGATAAATCCTCATTCAAGTGCCCAACATAGATGGATTCTCACCGCTACTGATTATTTCACCAAATGGGTGGAAGCTATCCCGACAAGGAAGGCTATTGATTTAGTAGTTATAGATTTTTTAGAAGAAAATATCTTGTCTAGGTTTGGCTGTCCTAGAAAGATAGTCACAGATAATGCGCAAGCTTTCAAGTCTATGGCAATGGTCAGTTTTTTCCTGAAATATAATATTGTGTTGGGACATTCCACAACATACTATCTGTAGGGAAACGGTCTGGCATAATATTCTATCAAGAGTTTGATCAGTATAATCAAGAAAGTTTTAAATGAAAATAAAAAATCTTGGCATTTATATTTAAAATATGCTCTATGGGCAAATCGGATAGGCACAAAAAAGTCTATCAGGTACTTCTCCCTTTCAAATGGTTTATGGAATAGATGTAGTGTTTCCCATAAATCTAGCACTTCCTGTGATGAAACTATGGAAAGACGATAAGGAAGAACCAAACCCTCTCACAAGAAGGATAAACCAGCTGATTGAAGTTCAGCAACACAGGGATGTAGTAGATGAAAAGTTGCATAAGTACCAGGATGATATGAAGATTTTATTTGATCGAAAGGCCAAGAACAAGAACTTTCTCCCAGAAGATCTAGTTTTGAGGTGGGATGCTCGAAAAGAAGATCCAGGAAAAAATGGTAAATTCGATCATATTTGGTATGGACCCTTTAAGGTATTATCTTCTGAAGGAAAAAATTCATTTCTACTTGAAAATTTGGATGGTAAGATCTTGAATGCCCCTGTTAATGGGCGTTTTTTAAAGCATTATATGGAATAATTAATTCACCTAAAATAAATAAATAAATAAATAACAAATATATATATATATATATATATAATAAATAAAATAAAATTCATTGTATATACTATTCTCATTAAAAATAAAAATAAATAAATAAAATCTAAAGAGTTATTTTGAAGTTATAACTTAGGTTTTATGGTTTATAAATTGTTGAAAAATCTCCTTTTATACCTTAAATGCTATTTTTCACGTTTTCAGACTTTCTTATCAGAGTAGGAGAGATTATGTATTAACTTTGAAAATCAACAAATGATTAAATTCAGTTAGGTCAGTTTCATAGTTTTTCTCTCTGACTAAAAATGGTTAAGTTTGGGTTAATTCTAAATATCTTAAGTTTCTTAACAGTTTGTCTGAAGTTTTAAGCTTTCTCAAAAGAAAATCCCCTGAAAATATTTTTCCCTTTTTCTCTACAGACTAAGGGGTTTTGAAGGTTGGAAAAAAATTGGTCTAGAATAACCAAAACAAGTTGACAAACCTCTATTATAAATTTTTACACAGATCACCACCCTTGATATATTAAGTATCACTGATTGCCCCTGCTTTGTAGGCATAAGCTAACTATAAGATAGATGGTGAAAGGAAATTCATAATTGATTGCCCCCATCTAGTCCTACAGACGATGAAAGGAAATTCAATTAAATGATTGCCCTCTTTTAAATAAAAAATAGATAACTTCACCGGGGTACTGAACAGGACTGCTGGCAGTGAAGCAATGTCTGAGCATAAAATTAGCACTCGAAGCAGTGAAAGGAAATTCAGTAAAAAAGGATAGATAACTTCATCAGGGTAATGAATAGGCCCACTGGCAGTGAAGCAATATCTAAGGTGTTTGTAAGGTTGTCATACTTATCTATAACTCTATTCTAGTTATCAATTTTTCAAAACCGGATATTCATGTTAAGTCAAAATAGAGCTTCCCAGTTTAAAAATTATAAATTTTATTTCGATTGATGCAAGCTGAAATGTTCAATAATCTGTTGAGTTTCCAAAGATTGTTCTAATCATACCAATACTAACTCAATTTTGGAACGGGAAGGAGAATTTTGAAGAAGACTATAACTGAGTTTCAAATAAATAAGAAGTTTTGAAAAGGTTTTCAAAGGCTTTATATAATCTCTTTTTCCTCTCCTTGATCAGTTTATCAGAGATGAACCCTTGACACCATTTACCTAATGAAGGCACTGAGTCTACATGTTCTCCTCGTCCCGCAGGGAGACGAGGTCCCCAGTTGGAGCCTATGTTGAAACAAAGCTTAAATTTTTCGTTCCTAAGGTCTAGATTTTTATTTCTAAAGTTTCAGCTTTCCTCAAAGAAAAATTTCATCATTTCTGAAATTCGCGATACCTTTTTATTTACTTTTGAATAAAGAACAGATAAAGGTTTACAAATATATAAAATTTCCAACACTTTTCAAAAAATTATTTAAAAGGAGTATAATTTTAAATTTACGAGTTTTTCAGTCAAATGTTAAAGAGATTGGGATTCGGGGTTTGACGTAAACAAATTTTTAATGCAAATCAAATTGCGAAACCCTGATCCCCAATTTCCCGATACTTTAAGACTTAATTAAAACATAAATTACTTAATTATCAATTAAAAGGGTTTAAAAGTTAAGTTAATCACGTCGCGATATCAGGATTCACGGTTCAATAAGATCATATAATCTTGTCATTGTGTTTTCTGATTTCCCGATTTCACGATACATTTGATCCTTAAGTAAAGATACGAATTAATCTAATCTCTGCAAAGAATGATTAAGAATTAAATAATTACATCACGGTTCGGGATTCACGGTTCTATGAGAGGCGTGTTTCTTGTCATCCTATTTCCTAAAATCCCGATCATCAAAATCCTGACTCATAATTCACATTTGAAATAAACTGTATCTGTTTTGGCCTTAATTTTGATTACTGAGTTGATTAAGATAAGTTAAATCATGTTTTAAAGAAACGGGTCATCGCCATTTCACGATTTTGGGATTCGTGATTCCATGAGAGCACGACTCATGTCATCAGATTTCCCAAAATCCCGACTTCTGATTTTTCGATTAATGAAATCCCAAAAATATTTAATCTCAATTAATCAACATATTAAAAACGTTTTAATTTTAATTAATACATCGCAATTTCGGAAATCGAGTTTCTTCGATGACATATTTTTTGACATCAAAACTGACGAAACCCTGATAACCATGTTTTCAAATTTAACTCAAAATTAACACTAATAAATCCACTTTCTAAATAGTTTTAAAATTAAGTTTTCTTTGAACGTTCATTAATGCTTTGTGTTATGATTTAGTATGTTTCTCTTTATATTTGAAAATGATGAGAAAGCCTAAGTACAGACATTGAATGCATATCTCCGAAAATATTTTCTTCACTAAGAGATTTTATTTTGTGACAGATGTACGATTCGCACTATACGTAAGATATATTCAAATTAAATGATCGAACATCTATATTTTATTTTCAAAGCTAAGTTTTCCATCCACTCTTTGTAACAGGTTTTCAAATTAAACACAGAGCCATGGCACCCAAAAAAGCACCGAAGAAAAATGAAGACCAACCAGAAGGTGATATTATCTCCGATACTACTGCATCCAGAGTACACTCCATCAAATCGTGGACTGGAATTTCTGAAAAGCTGGAGGATGAGATTAAATATGCAGACCCTGATTCAGAAAATCATCTCCAAGACATTATTGATTCTGAAATTCATAAAATTGTTGCACGTCCGAGGTTGGTAACATATACTGATATGATCTACTGGGCTCTGGATAGGGTGGACATCCCGACAAGAAGCATTCTGAACGAGCAAGGAGCTATCGTCAACTCATTCAGGCCTGAGCACATTCAAGTAATGTACAAACTCTCGCCAAATTACAAACACACCTTTAATGCTGAATTTTTAGCTGAGTTTCAAAGAAAGGAATCTGTTGAGGCAGGCCAGACATATCCCGACATGATTAGAGGATGGACGAGGTCCGAATCAAAGTTTAGGGCTGATGCTCATGGGATTTATGCATCGGCCTCTTTAAAAAAATATATGGTTTACACAACCATGATGTTATGCAGACTTTTCAGGAGAAAAGAACCCTGTCACTTTCATGCAGACTGGACACCCTTCCTAGAGGAAGTTTCAGAAGGACGTAGTTTTAACTGGCATAAAATTTTGTCAGATAACCTCACAAAAGAGGCTGTAAAATATAAAGAAGCCAGGTCAAAGGGACAACCAATATATTTTTATATTTCTGCATATATTATGGATGCCATTTGTTTTATGAATCCTTTTCCATTAATGAATTGGAGTTGGAATGTTTCTTGCCCAGAACCTGTTCATAAATACCACTCAGCTCTCTGGGAAGAAAATGCAAAATACGTTTTTTATGATGTTTTTCATTATGTAATCATCCCTCTGCACAAAATATTCTTTGGATGCGAACCCCCTCACATTTTTGATGCAGTCATAGAAAGCCTCAAATCAGTTACTGATTGGTTTATTGAGAAACATTTTTCCTATGTTAGGGTTTATGGCTGTTCCATTCCGCCTCACGCACTCTCAAAATTCTTACCAGATAGATTAATATGCAGAGAAGTAGCTCATCAGTTAGCCAAGGGTAGTATTGGGTTAGAATTAAAAGCTCTACAGAAAAAAGCATGATCATCTTTCCCTGTTTATGTCAGGAAATTCACCTTATCAAACTTAGGCCATTCTAAGGCGGAAGCCGAGTCATTGGAAGAAGTAAAATTAGTGAACATCAAGCACAAAAAACATGACCCTTACCAAATAATTAGTCGGCATTACATACAGTGTAATTTAAAAGCATATGAACATGAAATTTCAATTTATGATGATATTTTCAAAGATGTTAAATCTTATGAGGAAGTGTAGAATAGGGTACAAGCCTTGCCACCTGAGTCACTGGATGGGTTTACATATTTTCAAAGACATAGGCGAAGCTGCCTGCCGAAGATTTTACAAGGTGAAATATCGACTTCATTGCCAGAACAGGAAGAAACCGCTCTAGGGTTTCAAATTGATACTCAGGATAAGTCAGGTGACAAAGATAAGTTGAAAGATTCTGAAATACCTCCTTGAAACATAGAGGGTTCTCAGATAAAAGAACCAGGGATAGAGAAAGGAAAAGGACTGGAAACAAGTCCGATAACTCTTGATGATATTTCAGAAAAGATTGGAGGAACTGCTTCAAAAGAACTTGGCAGTCCTATCATAGCTTTGACTCCATTACAGTTGACTTTCGGAACCCCTCATGAAGGATTTCTATATGTCAGTGATCTGGAGCTGATTTCAAGAGATGAAATCCCCTCATCTGATTTTTTTTTAGTAAAAAATAAAGAGTTGTCTTGAAACAGGAAATTCATCCTGTAGGAGAAAGAACAATCAAAAGGCATAACGTTATCATTGATGGGAAGAAACTCAAGGATGGAGAGTTCGCTACAGAATTAGCAGGAACAATGGGTGCTATAGCATCAGCTAATATATATTCTGTGGGAAACCTAACAACTATGCTTGAATAGAAGGATCAAGAAATAATTCAGTTGCAAGAAAGATTAAAGGAAAATGAAAGAAATATTGGCTAGAGAATATAGAAGGGTCTAGAACAAGCTAGACTCAAAGATATGCAAGAAATCCAAAATTTGAATAAAAACTTGGATGAGGCAAAACAAATGATACAGGTCACTCAAGAACAAGTTAAAAAGCTGGGAGAAGAAAATAAATTTTTGCAAGACAAGATTATTTCTATTGCTAACCAGGTAATTGAAATCGAAAATTTCAGGACACAGGCATCGGAAATATATGTAAGTATAGAAGAAGAACAACAAAAAGTATTCCGTAATATTGAAATCATCCAGAACTATTTTCAGGAATCAAATAGGTCCATGGAAAAGGTGTTCTAGAAAGAAAGAGAAGCTAAAGCAGCAAGGACTACTTTTCAAAAAGCAGTGGCTTCCTCATTAAAAGATGAAATTGGAAAAAATCAGAAATTGTCTATTTCTGAACAGGTAAAAGGGGATATAATGATAAAAGTCTAGAAATCAAAATTGGCTGAGTATAAAAGAATCAAAAAAAATTTAACGAAGATTTTCAAGGAATCTTCAATCTTTTGGAAAAAGATTCATTAAATATTGAGACAGATGGTTGTTATGGGTTATTAGGTGACGTTTACATTGCCAGGTATCAGCTGAAGTCGAGAGAAGAGATCGAAGAAAAGAAAGTAGAAATTTCAAATATTAGACTGGTCAACATTACATAAATAAATAAGTGGATGGTGAATTCGAGTTTAAAGTTGAAAACAATGAAGTTTACAGAAAGTATGATAGAAAGTAAATTGCCAGAATTACAGAGGAGAATTTTCTCTTTTGAAGCTAATGAGATACCTGAGGCTCCCAGGATTTTAGTAAACTTTTTGGGAAAATGTGTTCAATGCATTGAAACAGAGAAAGAAAGTTTGTCAACGCAAATTTAAAACTTTTTAAATGTTTTTATTTGTTAGAATTTTGAAAGAAATTGTAAACGGTTGACATTATTTTATGTAACCGAAATATTAGGGGGTTGGTTAGTTACCAACAAGAAACTTTGATAGAAATGTATAAATATAGTTTCAAAAGGCTGAAAAAGGGCTTCAGAAATTTTGGAGAGAGCCATTTTTGTAGCATCAATTTTGAATTTCATCGGAATATAAATCGCAAACGAGATTTTGGATCCTAGAACTTCGTAACTATGTGTCTTCCCCTGTTTATCATGCTTTGTTAAATTTTCCTTTTAAATGTTTTCTAACGTGTAATTGATTTGAAGTTATATACATCTTTATTTATTATTTCAGATTGGTTTGGAAGTTGAATGTTTTACAGTCTTTCCTCTGAAATTGCTTTGGTAATTTTAAGACCTGTAAAACCTTTATATTCCTCAATATTTAACTCTGTTAGAAATCTTGTTTTTCTTTCATCATCGTTAATTGAAATATAAGATTCTTTCTTGATAAAATCCTTATATTTCTCTGTAGTGTGTTTTGTTTATAATTTCAAAATTATTATGAAACCAGGAAATGGCCTTGAATGTGTTTTACATTACTGTTTTAGATTTTAAAAGTTGTTTTCATTAATATCATCTCTAGAAATCTGAAGTAACCAATTGATTAAAAAACCCATTTATAAACCTTTTAAACTTTATCATCCATGACAATCCCTAGTAGGAGACAACCTAACATAGAACCGGGCCTTCAGGATCAAACCAACATTGCCCTAAGTTTATTTAACACTATTTTACAAACAACGACCAATAGGGTTGAGTTAGAATGATCATGGGCTGCTATTGAGCGAGACATTAGCATCCAAGAGCAATAGGAAGAAAGAAAGAGATAGTTGAGAAACTGAATATGCTCCAATCTTTCTTTGGTTTCTTATTTCCAAATCTTTTTATTAAAGTTAATTACGGATGCCTTGACGGTATGTTTTATAGCCTTAAAACATAAACTCAAGAACAACAGGTTGTGTGACCAACAATATTGCAAAGTATAGCATCGTTATCGAACTATTGATTGATTCTATCTCACTCGGTATCCGTCACTTGGTTGTGCGACTTGATTCACAGCTCGTAGTACTACATTTAAGTAATGTCTATGCTATTCAAAGTCCTACTTTTTTATGGGTATATCTACAAATTCGCCTCTTGGAATTTTATTTTGATTATATTGAGTTTCAACATATTCCTAGATGTCTAAATACATTATTTTATGCATTAGCTAACTATGTATTAGACAGACATTTGGGTCATTTGTAAATCAATCACATCACAAGTATCACACAACACAATATAAGTTGGTAGACGCCTTATGTATATATAATGATCAAAAAGTTTTTTACAAAAAAGTTATGTCTAGGGACCAAAATTTCAAAATCTAAAGCTCAGAGCTTCTACAAAGTAATGCCATGGATGACGTTCATGGTAACACATGACTTCCCAGGAAACCCTACGAAGCAGTCGACCAACAGACTCTGACACACCCACTGTATGACGTTGATAACGCTACGAGACCTCTCCAAGAGGCATGTCCAGAATGTCTATAGTCAAACCCTCTAATTTGTGTTCCACTACCTCATAATCTTCAACGTCCCATCGTGGCACTAGAGACACCTCTCCTCGTCACTGAATAGGAGAAGTACCCGGAGGTCGATAAGGCCCCATGTCTATTCCATCAAAGAATAACTTTTTTAATTAGACCTTGGATAAACATAAAAACATTTGCATATGATAAAATTCACAAAAACATTTAAAAAGTAAAAAATGTGCACCTCTTACCTAGATCTCCCCACTGAGCACCCTCAGGCAGGGACAAGTCCGAATCCCCTTGGAAGTCCAACTTGGCATAGGCATAATCATCGACAATCAGCATATGTGGTCGCAACCAGTCAAAGAAGGAATCATTGTATTTGATGATTGGTCCAGCTACATGTCGGGCCATGAGGTTACACCACCTCAGCATCCTCAGATCCTCTAGAGCCGGCAAACCCCACTCAACCTGCAACCTCAGCAAGGGAACCCTCTTGAGAAACAAGGACACCAACAATGACCTGTACCCCCTAGAGTCCTCTTTAATCTCTTTTCAAACTCTCTAAACATGAAAATATTGTCGAGCGATCTAGCTATTTTCATGCTCATTAAAGTATTTGAAGAAAGCATCTGTTGGGAAGTAATTTATCTTTTTTTTAGTCTCATCAGATTATTTTACGAAAAAGGAACTGAGAGAGTTCTCTTTCGAGTGTTTTTCCAGACTCTATAATCATGAAAAACCTTTGAGTTTTCTATCTTTGGACTCGTTAAACAAACATCGAAAGACCTGTAATGGGATCAAACGAACCATAATGGGACAAAACCAATCCTTCCTAGGGTTCATTAAACATACTCTGAAGGACCCATCCAAAGGATGAGCTTACATCAATAATCATATGTTATCCTCCTCAAGATTGCGTAAAAATAAAGAGGTACTCGCCAGAAATGGTGGGGGGAAATTTGGGAAAGGGATATTTTTTCATTTTCATATTATTGGCAATAAGTGTCGCTCTTGAACATGACACTCCCCTATTCATTATCTAAAGCTGGTTTGGGAAATCCATTTTTCACTCATTCGATTTGCTACAAGGTCATATCCTGAGTCGTCTTTGAGTCAGTGCTGCCAAATCATTGGTTGTGTCATTCATATGTTCAAGAGAAGTCCATCTAAAACCTCTATTGAGTTGACCATCTATAGTTGTCCATTCTCTCCATGTCGGCCTTCCCTGTGTCCAGTTCAACTTACATCATACTTTGTTTCACCTTCAAAATCTATTACTCATTTCGTTTCATTGATGGGGGATACATCAAGGCCCTCCTGTGATGAGTTTTGTTTCATTGACTCCAGCTCATTATCCAGAAACAAGACTTAGAAATTATTTGGTACCTTGGAACTTGCATGCCTCAGTGGAAGGTTTCCTCGCTTTCGACAGTGGGTTTTCATCATTGATCCCTGATCGGGAGATTCCATCGAATGTTTGACCTCAACTCATTTATTCACATTCAGTGGATTGTACTAGTGTACCTTGGGAGTCATTGACATTAATGGTGATTTCCCTTGCACCTGTTAACGATTTCATCAATGATCGGTAATCAAGTGGTTTCTACCATGTTTGACTTCAACACATGTAATCACATGGTTCGATTCGTACTTTCAGGTGATGGGATTGAAGACCTTGGGTCTCATATCTTTGATCCAGGCTGCGATGGAATATGTATGATTTGCTGACACATAGATCCACTTTGTATGTCTTGTGGCTATGTCATCTTAATTTGAATCTTCTCGCATGGATCCACAGTGTATTCTTGGTGGCTGTGCAATATTTTGATGGCATGGATCCATGGTGTATGATTAGTTTCCATGACCTATGTTTATGATGTCATCTGTCTGTGATCTGAGAATGGAAATTCCTACCTCAGAACTAGTATGATATTTTGCAGATGCTTGGTTGTTCGCTGGTTTCTGACTAGGTGGCTCCTAGTTTCTGACACACACATGCAGTTTACAAAATATTTTGGCTGTCACTGATTTTGATCTCATACTTTGGGGGAAATTCTATTACACGTGATTTTTTTCATCTTGGTGATGTATTAATAATGGTGTACTCATTTTCCCAACAAGAACTTTCTCCTGAGAAAAGTGACATATATCTCCTTCCAGAAAACATATTTTCAAAGTGAGTTCGCAGGCTACATATGGCCTAGGGTGCAAGAATGACCCATTCTTGCAGGCCACCTTCATCTAGGGTGTGAACTTCTCATAGGTTGCTCTATACATAGGGTGCAAACTTTTTTTTTAGCTTGGAAAAGAGAAGAAGTCTTGAGGGTTCTAGAAGGGAATCTTCTAGAAAACAAGTTGGCATTCGTATGGTTGTCATTTCAATGGATTCTTTGATTTGGTGGGATCATTCTCATCCATGTAACCATATTAACCTCTCCTATATATTGAAAGGATTCTCAGGGAAAAGGTTAAGCAAGATTAATTGAAGAATTGGTGAAGGAATTGTGTGAAGAACCTTGCTTGAACAGAAGCTTGGAGACTCTAGTCGGTCTATCACGAGGAATTGGATCTTCTTCATGCAAGTATAGAACAAGTGTGTGTGTTGTAACCAAGAGTCACCGAAAGGAATCTTGTGACATCAAGGTGATCAGGTTCTATCTTCTACTTTCAATTAATATGATATAGCGGCATGTCTTTTTCCCTTAATGTCATTCTTACTTTGTTGTGTAATTCCTTGATCATACGCATAAGTTGACGATTGAATACGTTTTTCTATCTTCACTTTGGTTGGTTTTTGTTGTCCTAGTCTTGACCTTAAAAGATCATCGGAGAGAAGTGGGAACAATAGAGACTTAAGGAAGCGATACAAAGGTATGTCGCTTGTTCCTCCTTACTAGCTAATTCAATGGTCGTAACTTAGGGAAATAGTCATGTCCTATCCTATTTTGTTCTAGATCCTGGTGGATCTAGGGAGATCTGTTAGTGTCCGCACCTACCGATCAGTCTGATAACACCTCCAAAAAAACATAAAAGCTGAGTATATATACTAAGAGAAACTTTCCACTGACACTAGGAGAGTTGTTGATCCATTAAATTCCAAGTTTGCGTGTGCAGGTTCTTCTTGTCTAACTGGAACATCAAATAGGCATGTCTCTCACAGAGGGATGTGCACATGGGGTTACCGTGTGCTAATTTATTTAGAATCCCCACACCTCCCATATAAGGACTGAGCTAAGGTTTAATCTACCCACTCAATTTTCATTAATTTCCCCGTTGGGATCAGAAGAGGTCGAGTTTATTTAGTGCCTGAAGGATGCGGTGGCCCCTTTTGTAGCTAAACTCTGTGCTATGGCCCTTTTCATATCTCTTCTCACCACTCCACATGACGAAGGGCCATGACCCTGCTCCTATTCCCCACAAAATGTTTCGAGTTTTTTCCTCTCATGGAGTCCTGCCTAACTGTCCCTAGGATCCTTGGTGCACGATTTCACGAAACCACACACCTAGATCAATGAAAAAATGTGGCTCAGAAAAAACAACCATGATGATTACTCTAAGGCCCCAAGTCACCATCCTTACTTTCCATATGACTAGGCGCTAGGATCGTGGGCCCAATGCAATGGCTCTTTTACATTTCACATTTCGACGATTACTAATGCAATGGAGGGGTGGCCCCCAGTCTTTCAAAGTCCCATCTACCAAAATCATGACAGTGCTTAATCACATGCCACATTCTCCTCTAAAATTAACTGTCCATATTTAAACCTCATGGTGGGACCTTATGCCATTGACACACCTGGCTAGACTTGTCTTTTTCCTGAATCTTGTGCCACGTTTCTTCCCTGATAGATGACCCAGATGATTTCGACAATATGGGGCTTCATTGCCATGTGATGAGCACTAGCACCCTTCCCAGATCTACTTCCTTTCTGACCAGGGGCTAGAACCATGGGCCCAGCCCCTGAGGCTTCACATTTCATGTATCTGTAATAGGGAGTAGTGACCCCTTGTATTTCGAAGTCTCAGTAGCCGAAATCGTGATTGGGCCTAATCAGATGCCATCTGTTCCCACTGGATTGGGCACTATCTCCCGTGCTAAACCTTGTGAAAATATGTTGATCACAATTACCCATCGACCTTCAATCTACTCCATCGATATATCCTTGCCATTGAAAACTAAACTTTCCCACCTGCTAGCATTTTAAGCCCGAAACAAGATTATTCTGCGTGTTGGGCTTGGCGCTCATGACCGCAACCTTGAATTCATGCATTTGGTGGGTTGTTTAAACCCAATTTTATTGCATTTTACACCAAGGGCCCGAATCCGGAGAGAAACACCCCATTAAAATAATTATTGATAACATTTGGCTCCATGGGGGATAGAGTCCTCCCTGCGAGGCTCTAAGAAATCATTCTGTAGCTCCAGTCGACTTATGTTTGGCTATGGAGTCAAGCTCAAAATACCCTTCTTAAAAATATATGTCAATAAGTGAAATAAAACAAAAATAAACACACATGCTCCAAGGACATTATTTATGTATAGTCCTAAGATAATAATTTTTTTACATGGGGCTATGTGAAAGAAAACTTCCACCATAATCATTCAAGTAACTTCCTGAATGGAAGCTCCTTCACTCTGTCGATGATCACTAGAAGATGATGCAACCATGATAGAAGAACGATTACATCCTTCAGCTCCCATCCTAAGGATGAGGTTAGGATGAAGTTGGGTGGCTGCAGATCATGAACAAAATACAACTCCATTTATTCCTTCATAGGCTCATAGGAATAGTGGAAAACTCCAGAAAATTGGTGATAGACAGCCTCCTCTGCAATGCAATTGTTCACATGTGGCTGAATATCTCTGGTAGGCATAGGTGCAAGAGGAACTGATGTGGGCTGACTGGTCTCTTACGATGGATTCTCAATTACAGACTCTGGATAGGAGATAAGCTACCCCTTCTTCTGGTCCTCTTCTTCTTCTTGGCTCTCCCAAGGGTCAGATTCATAATCGTCTCAAACAAGTCCCATGGGATAAATCTGCTTCTCATCATGCTACTCAGGGTCTTCTGTACGCCTAAGATGGTTGGTTTCCTCATGATGATCTTGTTTACTGAACAGAGGATAAGGATTTATAGTATACTATTGGAAATCCCGCATATCAAACTCAGAACTTGATTCGTAATTTCCATATACAGGTTGGTTTCTCCTATGGTCAACAAACTATGATGTGGGGATTTCCTTCTCCTCATCTGAATAATCATCAAAGATTAGGGAAATAGGTATGTTAGGAATAGGATGTAATACCTCTACGACTATGAAATCTTCAACATCAGCCTTAGTAGAGCTACCAAGAACATCCTCTTGAAGGGCTGGAACATCCTCTGTGTTTTCTCCAGATTCTAACCTTTCTAGTTTGGTAGATTTAGATTTAATTAGCTCCATAACTTCTCCTAGAGAATATTATTCCTCCATATGGTCCTCATCCTTGCATTCTTCATTAGACATAGCCATATCTTGATCATGGCCTTCCTATTCCTCACAATAGTTATGACAAATTAACTACGAGGAGTAGAACTTTTGACAACGCTTATTGAAAACTGCATGAAATTTCCCCAAGGAGGAGATGCTAGCAAGAGGTAAGGAGAAATACCACTCACGAGCATCTCCTACTAATGAGAACATGAACATTTTAAATAATACATCCTCATGATGTATTCCCCACTAATGCATGAGTTCATGAAATTCATGGAGATGTTGAGAAAGGTTTTCCTCTTTATGCTCTCTAAATATGGGAAAATAATTGCCCCATTCATTTGGAGTAGGGACAACATTAGGAAAGCCAGGAACAACCAAAAAATTAAAAGGAGAAAACCTTCAAGCCAGGATCGTTTCCATTTCAAAACTGTTGTTATCGGACTAATCGGTATGTGTGGACACTAACAAATCTCCCTAGATCCACCTGGATCTAGAACAAAACAGGACTGGACATGACTCTTTCCCTAAGTTATGACCCTTGAATTAGCTAGTAGGGAGGAATAGGTAACATACATTTGTATCGCTTCCTAGGTCTCTATTGCTCTCGCTTCGCTCTGGTGCTCTTGTGAGGTCAAGACCAAGACAACACAAACCAACCAAAGTGAAGATAGAAAAATATATTCAACTGTCAACTTATGTGTATGATCAAGGAATTACACAATAAAGTGAGAATGACTTTATGGGAAAAGGACATGCCACTGTATCTTATTAATTGAAAGTAGAAGATACAACCTGATTGCCTTGATGTCACAAGCTTCCTTTCAGTGGCTCTTGGCTCCAACACACACACTTTCTCGATCCTTGTATGAAGAAGGTCAAATCCCTCTTGATAGACTTGTTAGAGTCTCCAAGCTCCTGTTCAAGCTAGGTCCTTCACACAAATCTTTCACCAATTCTCCAATGAATCTTTCTTAACCTTTTCCATGAGAATTCCATCAATATATAAGAGAGGATGAGATGGTTACTTGGATAATAATAATCCCACAATATTAATGAAACCAGTACAAAGATAACCATTTGAATGCTAACCCATTCTTCTAGAAGATTCCCTTCTAGAACCATCGAGACTTCATCTTTTTCCAGGCTTTAGAACAAGTTCAAATCCTATCTATGTAGCACAGTGAGAGAATTTTGCACCCTAGCTGAAGAAAACCTGCGAGAATGGGTCATTCTCACACACTAGGATATGAGCAACCTACGAACTCTCTTCAAAAGTATGTTTTCTGGGAAGAGATGAATGTCATTTTTGTTAAGAGAAAGTTCTTATGAGGAGCCTAAGTACACCATCATCAATACACCATCAATATTGACCAAAATTATGGGTAACAGAATGCCCCCCAAAGTATGAGGTTGGAATCAGTGACAGCCGAAAGACTTTGTAAACTGCATGTGTGTGTCAAAAACTAGGAGCGAACCTAATCAAAAACCTGCGAACAACCAAGCATCTGCATAATATCATATATATATATTAATTATGAGGTAGGCATTCCCATACTCAGATCATGGATGGATGAAATTATAGACATAGGTCATGGCCACCGATCATACACTGTGGATCCATGCCATCAAAATATAGCATAGCCACCAAGAATGCACTGTGGATCTATGTGAGAAAATTCAAATTAAGACGACATAGCCACGATACATAAAAAGTGGATCTATGTGTCACAAATTATACATATCCATCATAACCTAGACAAAGAGATGATATCCAGGCTCTTCAATCTCGTCGCCCAAAAGTACGAATCTAACCATGTGATTACATGTGTTGAAGTTGAACATGGTAGAAACCACTTGATTAGTGTTCATTGATGAAACCATTAACAAGTGCAAAGGAAATCACCATTAATGTCAATGACTCCCAAGGTACTCTAGTACAATCCTTCGAATGTGAATCAATGAGTTGAGGTTGAACATATGAAATAATCTTTCAATTAGGGGTCAATAATGTAAACCCACTGTCAAAAGCGAGGAAACCTACCATTGAGGCATGCAGGTTCCAAGGTACCAACAAATTTATAAGTCTTGATTCTGGATAATGAGATGAAGTTGATGAAACAAAAATCGTCACAAGAGGACCTTGATGTATTCCCCATCAATGAAACGAAATGAGTGACAGATTTTGAAGGTGACTGGACACAGGGAAGGATGACACAGAGGGAATGGACAACTATAGATGGCCGACTCAATAGAGGTTTTAGATGAACTTCTCTTGAACATATGAATGACATGACCAATGATCTGGCAGCATTGACTCAAAGACGACACAGGGTATGCCCTTGTAGAAAATTGAATAAGAGACAGATGGATTTCCCAAATCGGCTTCAAATAATGAATAGGGGGTGTCATGTTCAAGAGCGACACTTACTGCCAATCAATATGAAGATAAGAACATATCCCTTTCCCAAATTTTCCCCCACCATTTTTGGTGAGTACCTCTTTATTTTTACGCAAGCTTGAGGAGGATAACATATGCTTGTTGATACAAGCTTATTCTTCGAAGTATGTTTAACGAACCCTAGGAAGGAGTGGTTCAGTCCCATTATGGGTCTATCGATGTTTGTTTAATGAGTCCAAAGATAGAAAACTTGAAGGTTTTTCATGATTATAGAGTCTGGAAAAACACTTAAAAGAGAACTCTCTCAGTTCCTTTTTTGTAAAATAGTCTGATGAGGCCGAAAAAGAGATAAATTATCGCCCAACAGACGCTTTATTCAAATACTTTATCGAGCATGAAAATAGCAAGGTCGCTCAACTATCTTTTCATGTTTAGAGAGTCTGAAAAGAGCTTAAAGAGGACTCCAGAAGGGTTCCTTTTTTGTATAACCTTGTTGAGCCCAAAAAATTGATAAAAGTATGCTCAATCGCGTTCTCATGTATTTTTGAGCATGAGAATGGACAAAGACCAAGCTCAAGGTTTATAAAAAAAACCATAAAAAACAATCAAAACATGTGATGAAGAAGAAAAAATATGTCTGCATCCCTCTATATGAATGATGTAGGAGCATCGCCAACTCATCAAGTAGCATCACCCAAGACAAGCGAGCCAGCATGGAAAGCAATGGACCAGCTGGACAAGTCCAGCCGAAACCTTTTTGAATTTTCATAAGATGATGCGCCAATGTATAAATGCACCATTTATGGAAAGCACTTTTGTATATTGTATTAGACCTCGAGCCATACGCTCTTGTCTGAAGTAGATAAGAAGGCATTTAATCTAGTTAATGCAGGTAGATAGGATTTTATTTCTAGATTAGAAAGTTCAGATGAAAGGAGTGAAAATGGATATAGACACCCTCATTGTGTATGGTAACATTATTCATTCAGGAGCAAGAAGAGAAGAGCAAGCAGAGAACTGTGTAGAGAACATCCATGTACAGATATTGAATTAATAGAAGAAAGATTTGATTCAAATCCATGGTTATGTGTCTATTCTCTGTGTGTTGATGTTTTTCTCATGAATGTTTGTTTCTTGTTATGCATTTTCTTTGCATATGCTATGCATGTGATTTCATGTTTTGAAACAGAAGTCCGAAAGAGGGAGAGAATAAGTTTCAATTGTTTCTCTATCTGAGCGAGGAGATTCCTGCAAGGTGTGTAGTTGAATTCATCTGCATGGAGTGCGTCGATGAGGGATCAGTAATTTAAATCTTGTTCTCATTCACCCAGGAGTGGAATCGAGTTGTTGAAGCCATGCAAGGAGTGTGCAGGCTGAAGAAGAAGTCTCAGTCGTGTAACTGAGCAGAGACTTGAAAGACTGCTGCTGCAGGCGTGCGCAGAGTCAAGAGAACTTCAACACTTAGATGTGATTGAAGATTTGTCACAAGGAGTGCATGCAAAGAACCTCGTGGAGGTTGATGTAGCTTAGAAAATCTCAAGAAGGATAAGCCTTTGGGTCACTGAAGATCAACATAGATAAGCGTGACTCAAAGTCGTATAAAAGCGTCGCAGGTTGACGAAGCGGTGGAGGAGATCTCGCGGGGAGATACCCTTTCTTCCTTTCATGAGTTACAAAGGGAAGAACGGATGGTTGAAATCATCTCGGGAGATTTCATGAAGTTCCGAGGATCATCGAATCTTGCAGAGGTGCAAGGAGGTTACGGTGCGATGGTTCGAAGAGTTGAGGCTCGGGAGAAGGCCAGGAGCCATCCATCTATAGAAGACAGGTGGCAGAGATTAGTGATCTTGCGAACTTGGAAGTTCTCCGATTGAGAACCCGAGTGTTGGGTAGTCCAAGTCGTGAGTAGCGAGGTGGAGAGAAGACAAGAGCTGTCCATCTAAAAAGGACATGTGTCAGAGATCGGTGATCTCACGAACTCGGGAGCTCACAGGGTGAACGTATGAGTATTTGGCATTAAAAGTCACAAGACACGAGGTCACAAAGCAGTGAAGTGGCGAGAAAATGTGAACCGTTCATTTGAGGAGGACAGGTGGCAGAGATCTAGGGATCTCACGAACTTGGGAGTTTGCAAGGTGAAAGTCCAAGTATTGGGCATCGCAAGTCGCGAGGTTGCGAGTGGCGAGGGAAGGACAACCATTAGATCAAGAACATTGGAGGAACGTTGGATCCGCATGTGGAATCGGGTCTCGGGACCTCACAAGAAAAGGTTCAATATTTTGGCTATGGGGATCGCAAGGTCATGAGAGGTGATATTCTGACAGCTGGAAAGCCGTGTGGGCCATAGCGTAGTGTGAGTGGAGTACAGGTGGCACAAAGGGAATGCCGAGTCGCGAAGTGACGAGGAACCGAGACTCGTGTGAATGCCGTGTCGTGAAGTGCCGAGGAGTCGAGATTCTTGTGGATGCATGGTAGAGTATAAGGTGGGACCGTGCATCTCGGGGACTCATGGAATAGGAAGGTGAAACTCGATGGTTCAACCGGCAAGTTCGCGAGGTTGCAAGGTCACGAGATTTCAAGGGCGTGAGAAGTGCTAACATTAAGCCTAGCCCACAGTTGCACACTGAAGGAGCTATACCCATATCGCCATATCAGGTATCAGAAGATTTGAAAGGGAGAGTTGGGAGCTTTAAGTCCCGAACTCGCGATATAGTGAGATTTAGCTAATCTCTCGGTGATAAAGGGGAGACCTTGGGGAAAGAGTTATGTGGGTGTAGATTTCCCAATAGGGAAATATAAGAACCTTCAAGTTCTTCAAGCTGAGAAGAAGAAGGTCCTGTGAGAGCGGACATGTCCAAGGTTGGGGTGCGCCTACGTCAGAGTGGTATCAAAGCCCAGAAGGGATTGACTCTTTTTTTTTCATAGCAGAGAGAGAGAATTCACCATGCTGCCTAGAAGAGAAAGACAGTCACCCGACCCAGAAGATAGAGAGGTGAGAAGAAGAGGTAGGCCAACAAAAAATCCAGAGATAGAAAGGCAGATACGTGATCTCCGAGTGAGATTAGAAGACATGAAAGCAGCGCAGAGATGCAAATCCAGTGCTGGAG
>JASDQU010737867.1:62511-88144 GCA_032191745.1 Picea mariana
GCAAACGAGTGATTGATTAAAGTTATCACCCAGATGAGTTCAAAGACAAAAATGGACATTATGGCTTATGAAGGAAGTCTAGATGCAGAAAAGCTGCTGGATTGGATTAGAGCTCTTGACACCTACTTTGACTATGAAGACATCGAAGAGGATAAGAAAGTTAGACATGCTGTCACAAAGTTGAAGAGACATGCAGCATTATGGTGGGACGAGCTACAAGCTGATAGATGTTCCAAAGGCAAACAGAAGATCAAAATTTTGGATCGAATGATTGCAAAGATGAAAGCGAAATTCATCCCAAGAGACTACCAAATTAATCTGTTCAGGAGGATGCAGAACCTGAGGTAGAAACTGATGACAGTGAAAGAATACACTGAGGAATTCTATCGACTGAACATCAGAGAAGGTCATTGAGAGAGGGATGATGAGAAGGTTGCTAGATTTCCAAATGGTCTAAGATATGACATTCAGGATGAATTAAGCATGATGACCATCAGAATGGTGTAGGATGCTTATCAGATGGCTCTAAAATCCAAGGAGAAGATGAACCGTAAGCAAATTCAGAGAGCGCGAGGCAGAAGTCAGCCCAGAGGTAAGGCAACTGCCCAAGAGAAATACCAGAGGCCCAAGGAAGAATGGAAGAAACCTCAGGGTAGAGTTGAAAGAGGCAAAACCTCATAATGAGGACAGCCATATGTTGAGCCAAGAGGACAACATAATGAGCAGAGAGGAGATTATGTTGACACAAATACCTTTCCTCGTACCAAAGGTAGAAGAAGAGGTAGAGGTGGAATCATCACATGTTTTACATGTGGAAAAAATGGACACAAGGCAGTTGATTGTCCAGATAGGAAGAAGAATAGTGGAGAAGCTCACATCGCCGAGGCATAGAGGCGAGATGTTGAAGAAGAAGGCGCAAAAAGTGGAAGCTCACTTCTGATGCAAAAATTCCTTTTGACACCAGAGAAAGACGTGCAGGAGAGTTTATCTCAAAGAACTAGAATTTTCAGGATAGCTTGCAAAACCAAGGATAGGAAATGCAAGGTTATCATGGATAGCGGAAGAACAGACAATCTCGTTTCAACTGAGATGGTAGAAAAGATGGAGCTGGAGACAACTGATCACCTGAGTCCATACAAAGTCTCGTGGCTACAAAAAGGACATCAGGTGAGTGTCACTAAACAGTGCTTAGTTGACATCAAGATAGGAGGATATAATGATAAAATACTTTGTGATGTCATTCCCATGGATGTATGTCATTTATTATTGGGTAGACCATGGCAATATGACCGAAATGTGGTTCATGATGGGAGGATGAACACATATACTTTGGAGAAGGATGGGAGGACACACAGGTTGCTTCCGATAAAGGACAGGGAGGTGAAGCCGGAAGTAAGCAACACAATACTTCTCATGAGTGGGAAGGAAGTTCTATCATAGATGGAGAAGGAATAGGATCCACAATTCTTTGTGGTCAGGAAGCCGAGGATTGTCTTGACTAGCACAAGATTGGATGATCTACCAGATGAGATTCAGGAACTGCTGGGAGAGTTCACTGAAATCATAGTGGACAAAATACCTCATTCGTTGCCACCGATGAGGAGTGTGAGTCACCACATAGACCTCATACCAGGAGCCAGTTTGTCAAACAAAGCTGTGTACAGATTGACGCCACAGGAAAATGAGGAGGTCAAGAACCAAGTCCAAGAATTGTTGGACAAAGTATTGGTCAGGGTAAGTTTAAGTCCATGTGCCATTCCAACAGTGCTTAGTCCGAAGAAAGATGGAGGTTGGAGAATGTGCACCAACTCAAGAGCGATCAACAAAATTACCATCAGGTGTAGGTTTCCACTGCCGAGAATGGATGATCTGATGGATTGACTGAGTGGGAAAAATTATTTTTCAAAGATTTATTTGAAAAGCAGATATCACCAGATTTGCATGAGGGAAGGTGATGAATGGAAGACAGCATTCAAGACAAATGAAGGTTTGTACGAATGGCTAGTCATGCCATTTGGTTTGAAAAATGCACCAAGCACATTCATGAGATTGATGAATGAAGTCCTGAAGGAGTTCATTGGTAAATTTGTTGTCGTATATCTGGATGATATACTGATTTTTAGCAAGACTAAGGCTGAGCACTTGAAGCATTTGTCTATTGTGATGAGGAAGCTACAGTAGGAGAAGTTGTTGATCAATATGAAGAAGTCCTAATTCTTGAAGATAGAGCTCATTTACTTGGGTTTTGTCATATCGATGAATGAATTGAAGATGGACCCGAGTAAAGTGGAAGTGATCAAGGATTGGCCATCACTGAGAAATGTTTTCGAGGTGAGGAGCTTCCATGGTTTAGCTAGTTTCTACCGAAATTTCATCAGGAATTTCAGTGGAATTAGTGCAGTAATGATGGACACGGTGAAGAAGTGACGTAAGTATTTTCATTGGACAACAGAGGCTGAGAAGAGATTCAATCTGTTGAAGAAGAAGATAACGGAACGACTAGTGTTGGTGTTGCCAGATTTCAAAAAGACATTTCAGGTGAAATGTGATGCAAGCGGATATGCCATAGGAGGGGTCCTAAGTCAGGAGGACAGACCAGTTGCATATTTCAGCGAGAATCTGGATGAAGCCAATATAAAATACTCCACATATGATAAAGAGTTTTATGCTATCATACAGGCATTGAAGAAGTGGAGGCATTACATGATCCCAAAAGAATTTGTATTGTACAGCAATGATCATGCATTGCAGTTTGTGAGTCAATAGGAGAAGTTGAATCAGAAGCATGCAAAATGGGTAGAGTACATGCAGAATTTCACGTTTGTGATTAAACACATTTCAGGTACTACTAACAAAGTGGCTGATGCTTTGAGCAGGAAATGTTTGTTGTTGCAGGAATTCCGAGTCAAAACATTGGGTTTTGAAAACCTGAAGGACATGTATGCGGGAGATGCAGATTTCGGAGAAGCGTATAAGGCAGCTGAGAATCCAGTTCTCAGAGACAGGAGTCCTTGGATGGATTATATGATCCAAGAGGGATTTCTATTCAGAGGCAATCCACTGTGCATTCCAAATTTCTCCATGAGGGAGAACTTGCTAAAGGAGAAGCACAGTAGTGGATTAACAGGACATTTTGGCCATGAAAAAACATTTGCAAAGCTGAGCGAATCATATTTTTGGCCAGGGATGCGAGAAGAGGTCAAGAGATTTTTTGACAGATGTAGAATTTATCAGCATTCGAAGGGGAGAAAACAGAATGCAGGTATTTATTAGCCATTGCCCATACTAGAGAGACCATGGGAGGCGATAAGCATGGATTTTGTATTGGGATTATCGAGAATGCAAAGAGGACATGATTCTATCTTTGTGGTGGTTGACAGGTTTTCAAAGATGAAACATTTTATCCCATGCCAGAAGACCAGTGATGCGACGCACATTGCGAATCTGTTTTTCAAGGAGGTCATTCAACTTCATGGATTACCAAGAAGCATAGTATCGGACAAGGATACAAAGTTCATTGGACATTTTTGAAGGACACTCTGGAAGAAGATGGGAACTAATCTGATGTTTAGTTCAGCCTATCATCATCAGACAGATGGGAAAATAGAGGTTGTAAATAGGAGTCTGGGAGACTTACTCAGAAGCCTGGTGACAGAGCACCATAGCAGCTGGGACAACTTGTTGCCATAGGCGGAGTTCTCTTACAACGATTCGGTGAACAGGAGCACATGAAAAAGTCCATTTGAAATTGTATATGGTAGGTAGCCAAGAGGAGTATCTAAACTGAGGGAGTCAGAGCAAATAATGACTAAGAGCGCAAGTGCTGAAGAATTCGCAGAGGCGATGGAAGAACTTCACAGCAGAGTGAAGCAGCGATTGTTGGAATCGAACCAAGAATATAAGCGCAGAGCGGATCAGCATAAGAGACAACTTCAATTCGAAGTTGGTGATATAGTTCTGGCACATCTGAGGAAAGAACGGTTCCTAAGGGGAACATACAACAAGTTAAAATGAAAAAGATTGGGCCATGTAGAGTCCTAAAGAAGTTGGGAGAGAATGCTTATGAGATTGAATTGCTGGATGACATCGGGATATCTGTGACATTCAATGTCTCAGACTTATATCCCTATAAGGCTAAGGAAGCAGGAATTGAAAATGATAAACAACCAGAGATCCAGTGGCAGAAGTAGATGCTGATTGCAGAAAAGCCACAGATGGAGCGTGTACTTGACAAGAGGGTGAGCAAGAAGACTAGGTGAAAGGAATACTGTGAGTATCTGGTCAAATGGAAGAACCGTCCAGTGGAAGATGCTAGTTGGGAAAATGAAGCAGTGATACAGAAGCATGGACAGACCGTGTGAGAGGAGTATGAAAATTTTCAAGCCGAGGAGTATGATGCAGGAGCATCACCAACTCATCAAGGAGCATCACACAAGACAAGTGATCTAGCATGGAAAGCAATGGACCAACTGGACAAGTCTAGCTGAAACCTTTTTGAATTTTCATAAGATGATGCGCCAATGTATAAATGCACCATTTATGGAAAGCACTTTTGTATATTGTATCAAACCTCGAGCCATACGCTCTTGTCTGAAGTAGATAAGAAGGCATTTAATCTAGTTAATGCAGGTAGATAGGATTTTATTTCTAGATTAGATAGTTTAGATGAAAGGAGGGAAAACAGATATAGACACCCTCATTGTGTATGGTAACATTATTCATTCAGGAGAAATAAGAGAAGAGCAAGCAAAGAACTGTGTAGAGAACATCCATGTATAGATATTGAATTAATAGAAGAAAGCTTTGATTCAAATCCGTGGTTATGTGTCTATTCTATATGTGTTGATGTTGTGCTCATGAATGTTTGTTTCTTGTTATGCATTTTCTTTGCATATGATGTGCATGTGATTTCATGTTTTGAAACAGAATTCTGAAAGAGGGAGAGAATAAGTTTCAATTGTTTCTCTATCTGAGCCAAATGATTCCTGCAAGGTGTGCAGTTGAATTCATCCACATGGAGTGCGTTGATGTGGGCTCAGTAGTTTAACTCTTGTTCTCATTCACCCAGGAGTGGAATAGAGTTGTTGAAGCCGTGCAAGGAATGCGCAGGTTGGAGAAGAAGTATTAGTCATGTAACTGAGTAGAGACTTGAAAGACTGCTGCTGCAGGCATGCGTAGAGTCAAGAGAACTTCAACACTTAGATGTGATTGAAGATTTGTCGCAAGGAGTGCGTGCAAAGAACCTCGTGGAGGTTGAAGTAAATTAGAAAAGCTCAGGAAGGATGAACCTTTGGGTCACTGAAGATCATCATAGATAAGCGTGACTCGAAGTCGAAGAAAAGCGTCACAGGTTGACGAAGCGGTGGAGGATATCTCACGGGGAGATACCCTTTCTTCCTTTTGTGAGTTACAAAGGGGAGAATGAACGGTCAAAATCATCTCGAGAGATTTCATGAAGTTCCAAGGATCATCATATTTTTTAGAGGTGCAAGGAGGTTACGACGTGAAGGCTCGAAGAGTTGAGGCTCAGGATAAGGCCAGGAGCCGCCCATCTGTAGAAGACAGGTGGCAGAGATCAGTGATCTCGTGAACTTGAAAGTTCACCGATTGAGAACCTGAGTGTTGGGTAGTCCAATTCATGAGTAGTGAGGTGGTGAGAAGACAAGATCCATCCATCTGAAAAGGACAGGTGTCAGAGATTGGTGATCTCGCGAACTCGGGACTTCGCAGGGTGAACGCCCGAGTATTTGGCATTAAAAGTCGCGAGACGCGAGGTCACGAAACAACAAAGTGGTGAGAAGCTGTGAACCATCCATCTGAGGAGGACAGGTGGCAGATATTGAGCGATCTCATGAACTCGGGAGTTCATAGGGTGAAAGTCCAAGTATTAGGCGTCGCAAGTCGCGAGGTTGTAAGTGGCAAGGGAAGGAAAGCCATTAGATTAGGAACATCGAAGGACCGTTGGATCCACACGTGGAATCGGGTCTCGGGACCTCACAAGAAAAGGTTCAAGAGTTTGGATACGGGGATCACGAGGTCGCGAGAGGCGATATTCCTATAGTTGGAAATCCATGTGGGCCATAGCGGAGTGTGAGTGGAGTACAAGTGGTACAAAGGGAATGCCGAGTCGCGACGTGCTGAATAGCCGAGACTCGTGTGAACGTCGTGTTGCGAAGTGCCGAGGAGATGAGATTATTGTGGATGCGTGGCAGAGGATAAGGTGGGACTGTGCATCTCGGGGACTCGTTGACTAGGAAGGTGAAACTCGATGGTTCAACTGGCGAGGTCGCGAGGTTGCGAGATCGCGAGATTTCAAGGGTGCGAGAAGCGCTAACATTAAGCCTAGCCCACAGTTGCACACCGAAGGAGCTATACCTATATCGCCAGATCGAGTATCAGAAGATTTGAAAGGGAGATTTGGGAGCTTTAAGTCTTGAACTCGCGAGATAGCAAGATTTAGCTGATCTCCCGGTGGTAAAGGGGAGACCTCGGAGAAAGATTTATGTGGGTGCAGATTTCCCGATAGGGAAACAGAAGAACCTTCGAGTTCTTTGGGCCGAGAAGAATAAGGTCCTATGAGAGCGGACGTGTCCGAGGTTGGGGTGCGCCTATGTCAATGAACATCGAAGTCATTACGCCTACAAAAGTTGCACTCAAAAGGGCATTAAGGATTAATAAATAAATAATTATAAAAATTCAATAACACGGTAAAAGTAAATATAAAGAAGTAAAGACTCTTTTTACCGTATCATTTTAACTTTACCATTATTTGAGCCCCAAAACCCCTCTTTTACCCTTGAAATTCGGTGTAATATTGCAGGAGTTACGAGCATCCATTCGATGAACCGTTAGCGACAGTGAGGTAGGCTCTTTGTCCTCTACTTTTTGATGGTTTAATTTTTCATTTTCATTGGCAAAAACCACCATTTTGAGTTTGTTTTGGGGGTTATTATGGCACTTAGCCATTCTCGCAGGTGATCTACATGGGACCTACAAGAATGGGTCATTCTCGTAGGTGAGCCCAAAGGCACCTACGAGAACCTCGCACTGTGCCTAAAGGGCACCTGCGAGAACCACAAAGTGTAAAATTTTTTTAAAAATTTGCTCAATGAAAAGATACCAAATGTTGAATAGAGTGATTAATCTTCTTCTTGTGCTTATTATGCAGGTATTTGGCCATCACAATGGTTCTAGAATGGCGTGAAAGGGAGCATGAAGAAGATAATGCCATTGCCAGAAATCATCCGCCCACCATTGCCGCTTTGCGAAACTGTGGCCTTCTAAAGTACTTTTGTATCCCGAGCATGAGGGCTCAAGTCAGGTTATTGGAGTACCTTGTGCATATGTGGTATCCCGACCAGTAAGTATTCCATGTAGGGGTTCACACATTATCCTTGGATATTGAGGAAATTTACTTCTTGAAAGGACTATCACGGCATGGGTACCACATGAGCCTGACTGGTAGCAGAGGTGGTGGGCTACCCATGAGTGAGTACTGTCGCTTACACTGTGTTCCAAAGGCAAAGACGAGCAAAGGTAAATTTTCCATTTGGGGAGCGCGGGATTTGACCCTCCGCACTATTTTTTTCACCATTTTTCATATGGATAGGAGCTTTGCTCCTCACATGGCTCTTCAGAGCTACTTTTAGTATGCCATAGAGTGTAGTGAGCCTCAGGTTTTTAACTGGGCAGATGCAGTGCTTAGTAGCATGAAAAGGTAGCTGACCAAATGCAGGCGAGGTGACCTGAAGCAGTTTGGGTACGGGTTTTTATTGGTGTCCTTATTTCTCAAGAGGGTTCTGTTACTGAGGCTATAGGTTGAGTGGGATTTACCAACCCCAACAGATCCGAGAATGCTGAGATGGTGTCAGCTCATGGCCCAACACGTAGCGGGACCAATTATCAAATATGATGATACCTTCTTCGACTGGTTGCAACTACAGATGTTGATGGTTGACGATTATGCTTATGCCGGGTTGGATTTCCGAGGAGATCCAGACTTGGTCCTCCCCGAGGGTGCTCAGTGGGGGGAACTTGGTAAGAAGTACACATTTTTTTCCTTTTTAAATGTTTTTGTGAATTTTATCATATGCAAATGTTTTTTATATGTTCGTCCAAACACTAAATAAAAAATTTGTTTTTGATGACACTGTTGTGGGACCTTACCGACCTCCTGGTACTTCTCCTATTCAGCAATGAGGAGATGTGGCACCAGTGCCATGATGGGATGTCGAGGATTATGAAGCAGTGGAACAAAACCTGGAGGGTTTGAAAATAGATATTCTAGAAATGCCTCTTGGAGAGGTTCTACGATGTTATTAGCGTCATACAATAGGAGTGTCATAGTCCATTGGTCAATTGCTTCGTAGGGTTGCCTGGGCAGTTGTGTGTTACCATGAACTTCATCCATGACATCACTTTGTAGAAGCTATGAGCTTCATATTTTGACATTTTGGTCCTTGGATAGAACTTTTTGTAACAAAACTCTTTTGATCATTCTATATACATACAACTTCTACCAGTTTATCTTGTGTTGTGTGAAAATTGATGTGATTGATTTGTAAATGATCCAAATGTCTATCTAATACATAGTTAGCCAATGCATCAATTAATGTATTTAGACATCTAGGAATATGTTGATATTCAATATAATCAAAATAATGTTCCATGAGGCAAATTCACAAATACACCCGTAACAAAGTAGGACTTCAAATAGTATAGACATTACATAACTATAGTACTATGAGATGCAAATTGAGTCACACAACCAAATGATGGATTCTGAGAAAGATAACATCAATCAAAAGTTTGATAATGATGCTATACTCTACAATATTGTTGGTCGCACGACCGAGACACACACCTCATAAGAAGACAATTTCATTTGTAGGGGCGTAAATTTCTCATGCAACAGAAGCAAGGTTCATGAGTACTACGGCTAGCACCATCAACGAAGCCAATATAGGGTAGCAAAGACTCTGACATCTAGAAATCAAACACAATGTCACATAAGGGTAGAGACCAGATAATGACAAAATCAAGCTACAGTAACACACAAGAAGTATGATACAATAAAAATTCAAGTACTCGTGCACAAGTGATTTTATGCATAGAATTTATTCAAGTACAATCCATTCCTAGGCTCACTCAAAGAGATACTATCATAATATACTAACTCATAAACCCATTTTTCGAAAACTCATCGAATGATATAAGGACCTCGCGACATGGCTTCAAATTTTCCAGCTCCTAGCATATCTCGATCTTGTTCATAGAGGAGAACAAGATCTCCTTCGAAGAAAACGTGAGGCTTGACATGTTTGTCGTATTGGGCCTTGACACATTTTTTTTTAGCTTCTATGACTAGGGTAGCATCGCATTGAGTTTCGTATAATCGCATAAGATATAATAGACATTCTTCCTCAACAGAAGTGTTTGGTAGGAGTTCAACAACTAGTTTTAAAGAGGGTATCTCACATTCAATCGAGAGAATGGATTCCAAACCATAGACTAACTGGAAAGGTGTAAACCCAGTAGAAGACTTGATGGATGTTTGGTAATCCCACAATGCCGAAAAAACATTGTGTGCCAACTTTTTTTGTGAATCCCTATCATTCATCGAAGCATATTTATGAGAACTTTGTTAATTGCTTCGACTTGGCCGTTGCCTTGTGGGTAATAGGGCGTTGAGTTTTCATGGTGAAGACCCAACTTTTTAGTAAGTTCGGACATCATAAAGTTTCTAAAGTGTCTACTATGATCAGTGACGATATCTTGGGGAACACCAAAATGAGCTATGATGTTATTAAAAATGAATAATGTTGTGGTCTTTCCAGTGTTGTCAAATGTCGGCATCGCCTCAGCCCATTTCATAAAGTAATTGACGTCTACAATAATGTATCCATTCCCCCCGGCCGAGTGAGGGTGACATGTCATGAAATCGATGCCCCATTTTGAAAAGGGACCAATGGAGACCACAGGGTGAAGAGGAGCAGCATGTGACTGTATCTTGTTATTATAGGTCTAGCAAGCATGGAAGTTTTGAACGACGATTATGCAGTTGTTAAATAAAGAAGGCCGAAAATACCCTTCTTGTAAGATCTTCTAGGTAGTAGCATACCCAGACATATGACCACCACATGCTCCAGAATGGAAGTCATTCATAGCTTTCTCAGCTTCGTCGAATGTGAGGCAGCATCGAAAAATGGAGTCAATCCCCCGACGATAAAGAGTATCTCCGAGGATAATATATTGATGGGCTTGGTAGTGTATTTGACGTTGGTCAGTACTAGACAAAGTTGACTGAAAAGTTTGGGTTTGGAGATATATGATGATATTGCCATACCAAAGATCATCAGTGATGATGAGGAAAAGGGATTCATTAGGTAATGAATCAGCTACTACATTTTCCATTTTAGAATAGGGAAAGTTGCATATCAACTCAGCAAACACTAAGGACTTCTTGGACTTGGCACGTTTGAATTCCAAGTCAAACTCCTAGAGTATCACGATCCATTTGGAGTATTTTCCCCCTAGAAATCGACGTGTGAGAATGTGTTGCATAAGGTTGCAGTTAGAAATCGTTGTAGTCTTGCGTGAGAGGATATACTGCTGGAAGCGTTGGGCGACAGCCAAGGCCAATTTTTCTACATGTAAATACTTGATTTTGGTAGGTGTTATACTTCGACTCAAGTAGTAGATAACATGTTCGTCGTTAGCATCATCCTCTTGGATGAGAACCATACCAATGGTGTAATCCAAGGAAACAAGGTAGAGGAAATAATTGCGAATGTAATCGGGGGGAAAGAGAAGGGGATCATGCGTGAGGGACAATTTCAAAGCTTCGAAAGCATTGTTGGCGATGGTACCCCATACGAACTCAGACCCCTTTTTTAGGAGCTGCATAAATCCATGATTTATCTCGACATAATTTGGAATAAAACTATGAAGAAAGTTTTCTTTCCTCTACAAACTTTGTAACTGGTGAAGGGTAGAAGGAGGAGGGAGATTAAGGATTGCCTCGACCTTTAAAGGATCCACCTTGATCCCTTGATGTGAAACAATAAAACCTAGAAGTCGGCTGGATTCCATGTAGAAAACACAATTATGAGGATTCAAACATATACGGTAGAACCGACAGTGGACGAAAATGGCTCGGAGGTGGGTTGGATGATCGACTCGGTGCATTGAGTGAGCGGGTAAATCATCCAAATATGGTTGAACAATGTGCTTGATATCATGGAAAGAATAAGACATAGCGCATTGAAAAGTGGCGCCAATGTTCTTGAGACTGAAAGGGAGTTTTTGATAGGTAAAAGTACCCCAAGAACAAATAAAAGAAGTCTTATGTTGATCCTCGAGAACAATGTTGATTTGTTAATACTTGGAGAAACCATCCATTAGAGAGAAGATTTCACTTTCGATGTAATCGTCAACAATCTGATTGATGAAGGGGGTAGGAAAGTTGTCTTTGGGACAAGCTTTGTTGATATCTCTATAATCAACGCATACACAAATTGTTCCTTGTTTCTTATCGATTGGGACAATATTGGAAACCCAGTCAGTGAGAGCCACCGGGTAAATAAAGCCAGCTTTGAGAAGTTTCTCGACTTCAAGCTTGATAGCAGCTTCTTTACATGGGTGAATTGGACGAAGGAATTTCCAGATGGGTTTAGCGTCGGGGTATGTCTTGATCTCATGTATCACAATGTTTGGGTTGATACCCAACATTTATTCATAGCTCCAGGCGAAGATGTCACGAAACTCTTTGAAAAGGGATGTGTAGGTGATGATTTTGTCAGAAGAACACGAAGCCCCAATATGGACATTTTCAACAATCCCAGGTTTGACGGATATGTCGAGGGGAATAGTGGGCGAGATATTGCTTAAGTTCCCTTTATAAAACACATCGTGTGCAGACTCAGAAATGGTTGAGATGACGACAATGATCGATGGGGTCGAGATCCGTTGGTAGTTCTCAATGGTATGTTGTTCCAGAAAGAGGATGGAACTATGATGTCCATTGTTGCAAGGGGTGTCTTCCATGACAGACATGATCATTTCGTCTGTGGGAAAAATGACATGGAAAGGATCTGGAGATAACTCACCAAGAGAGGGGGTAGAAGGGGTTGCCGATTGAATAACCTGATAGGAGGATTCAACCAGAATTAACGACATTTTTTTGCCGTAACGAAGAAGATCTCCAGGGTCAGGTACTATCCATGGGTCATGAGACATAGGAAGTTAATGAATTGAGGTGGAGATCAGGTTGATTGAAGCAATAGACGAGCATGGAACATCGAGCGGTGGAATGGGGAAAGTACCCATTAACGAAGAGTCTTTGAGAAGGCCTACACCGATGTTCTCATAACTCGGTGGGGTTTTAGCGATAAACGGAACAGTGCCATTATGGGTATCAAAATTAAATAAGGATAATTGGTTGACGGTGACTACCTTCCCTTGATGTGGGAAATGTACCACACAGAAAAGGGTCGACACAACTACACACATGGAATCGATCTAGCTGCGGCCATGCAGAAGATTATAATCAAGGGGAGCATCAAAGACTTCCACTTTGACTTGGACCATTTTGCCTTCTAACGTGATGGGCAATGAAGGAAGGACATCGTAGGGCTTAAAACCAGATCCGTTGAAGGATTTGAGAGTATTCTAGGATTCATTCAAAGAGGGAGAACCAATGGATTTCTAGCAAGTAAGAGACATGACACATGTCGAGGCACCCTCATCAATAATGGTTCAACAAATGTTTTTTTCAGAGACAATCACTAGGATCTGGAACACAAGTTGAGGGGGTAACCTTGGAATGTGATCTTCCAAGTCAAAAATTATTAAATTTGTATCCATCGAATTGATTCCACGGATAGATTTCAACAGTTCCTTCCATTGTGTGGGACAAATTTGAAGGACTTTGAGGGCTGACATCGCAGAAGGTGATTGGGCCAAATATTCAACAATGTTGTAGTTCTAGGCAGCACAAGCATTAGGATTGAAAGCCAATTTCTGAATGATGCCCTTTGGTGCGGGGTCAAAGAACTGTGTCGAGGCTCGGTTGTTCGAGATGAAGAGGACCGTTGGTAGGTGGAGTCACTGGAGAGGGTTGTACCAAGGAAGAGGTAGGTCATCAACCTTCTCTTTAGAGGGAGAATAATCTTTGGCTCGAGTGGTGAGTGCAATGTCATTCTGCTTTAAAACGCCAGTACACATCAATACACAAGATGTAGTAGAAGATGAGGGTTGGTCATGAATGACCAATAGAGCCTGTTGTTTAGAAAAGAAGGGTTGGGACAAAATGGTCGGTGTTATTGGATAAATTTGTGAGTGTGGACACAAACCGATCTCCCTAGATCCACCTGGATCTAGAACAAAACATGACAAGATAATACTCTTTCCCTAGATTTTAACTGCTGAATGAACTAGTAAGCAAGAATCATGTACATACCTTATGATCGCTTCCTTGAGTCTTTGTTGTTCCAAGCTTCACTCCAATTCTCTTGCATCATCAAGACCACAACAAAACAAACTAATCGAAGTGAATACAATTAAATATATTCAACAATTAATCTATGTATATGATCAAGGAGTTATACAATAAAGTAACATCAACTTTATGGGAAAGGGACATATTACTGTATTATATTGATTGAAAGTGAAACTTACAACCTGAGCCTTGATGTTGAAAATCTCCTTTCGATGACCCTTAGCTATGACACACACACTTGCTCACTTGTATGAAGAAGATCAACCACTTATGATAACCTTGCTGGAGTTCCTTGGCTACTGTAGCATCAGTCCTTCACACAATCTTCCACTAATTCTCCAATCAATCTCTTGCTAGTTTTCTTCTAACCTTTTTCATGAGCATCCTCCTCAATATATAGGAGAGAATGAATTAATTAATTGGATAGGAATGATCCCAAGATATCAGAAAAGCCAGTACTTAGATAACCATTCGAATGCCATCTCATCCTTCTAGAAGATTCCCTTCTAGAAGATTCAAGAATTTCATCTTTTTCCTTCCTTTAGAAGATGTTCACACCCTGATAGTTAGGTACAGTGTGAAATTATCACACCCCAGCTTAATGCAGCCTACGGGAATCATGCATTCTCACAGGAAAATATATAGGTAGTCTGCGAACCTCCCTTGAAAATATGATTTCTGGAAAGAGACAAAGGTAACTTTTCTCAGGATAAAGTGCTAATGAAGAGCCTGAGTTCACCATCAATATTACATCATCATGAGGACCAAAATTATGGATAACAGAATGCCTCCCAAATTCTGATAATTGAACCAGTGATAGTCGATAGGCTTTGTAAGCTACATGTGTGTGTCAAGAACCAAGAGCACATCTAATTGGAAACCTGCAAACATCCAAGCATCTGCAGAATATCATGTACCAATTCTGAGGTAGGCATTCCCATACTCATATCATAAACTGATGACATCATAAACAAAGGTCATAGCCACCAATTATACACTGTGGATGTTGTCGCAATATAACATAACCACTTGAATACACTATGGATCTATGCGACAAATTTTCAATCAAGACGACATAGCCATGAAACATACACAGTGGATCCATGTGTCAAATTATACATACTCCATCGCAACCTGGATCACGAAGACAATATCCAGGGTCTTCAACCTCGTCACCCAAAGTACGAATCTAACCATGTGATTACATGTGTTGAAGTCGAACATGGTAGAAACCACTTGATTACCAGTCATTGATGTAACCGTTAACAAGTGTGAGGGAAATCACCATTGATGTTAATGACTCCCAACGTATTATAGTACAATCCATCGACTGTGAATAAATTATTTGATGTCGAACATCTGATGGAATCTTTCGATCAGGGGTCAATGATGTAAACCCACTGTCGAAAGGGAGGAAACTTGCCATTGAAGCATGCAAGCTCCTAGGTACTGAATAATTTCTAAGTTTTGTTTCCGTATAATGAGCTGAAGTCGACGGAACAAAACTCGTCACAGGAGGGCCTTGATGTATCCCCCATCAATGACACTAAATGAGTAATAGAGTTTGAACGTGAAACAGAGCAGTTTTGCGAATTGGACTGGACACAAGGAAGGCCGACACAGAGAGAATGGATAACTACAGATGGCCAACTCAGTATAGGTTTCAGATGGACTTCTCTTGAACATATGAACGACAGGACCAATGATTTGGCAGCATTGACTCAAAGATGACACATGGAACGACCTTGTAATTAATCGAAAGAGAGACAAATGAATTCCCCAAACCAACTTCAAATGATGAATAAGGGGTGTCATGTTCAAGAGAGACACTTACTTCCAATCAATATAAAGATGAAACATATCCCTTTCCAAAATTCTCCCCCACCATTTCTGGCAAGTACCTCTTTATTTTTACGCAAGCTTGAAGAGGATCACATATGCTTGTTGATATAATCTCATCCTTCGGACGAGTCCCTCGGAGTATTTTTAACGAACCCTAGGANGTAAATGTTTGTTTAACGAGTCTAGAGATAGTAAACTCGAAGGTTTTTCAAGATTATAGAGTTTGGAAAAACACTTAAAAGAGAACTCTCTCAGTTCCTTTTTCGTACAATAGTCCAACGAGACCAAAAAAGGGTTAAAATATCGCTCGAAAGACGTGTACTTCAAATACTTTATCGAGCATGAAAATAGCAAGGTCGCTCAATGATCTTTTCATGTTTAGAGAGTTTGAAAAGAGCTTAAAGAGAACTCTAGGGGGGTTCCTTTTTCGTATAACCACAGTGAGCCGAAAAAGTGATAAAACTATGCTCGATCACGTTCTTATGTTTTTCACGAGCGCAAGAACAGACAAAAAGGCGCTCGAGGTTTTATGTAAAAACCATAAAAAACAATCAAAATCACACCATGACGGAGAAAAAACTGTCCATAATCATCATTGTTTCACACCTACAAGTCATTACACTCATTTTCACATTAATCATTAGGTTCAAATAATAGATAAACATAAAAAACCCAAAATTGACATAGTAAAAAGTAATTTAAATGAGTAAATAATCAATTTTACAATATCATTTCACATTTTCACCATTGAGTTCCAAAAACCCTCATTTTACCCTCTGAATTCAGCGTTGATTTCTGGGAGCTACGAGTGATCATTTGACGAGCCGTCAGCAGCATCTTGGTAAGTTCTTCATTCCTGATATTTTCATGGTTTAAAATTTTAATTTCATTGATTAAAAGTTCTGTTTTAAGTTATTTCTTGAACCATATATGCGTGAAGGCATTCTCGCAGGTGGCCCATACGGGACCTGCGAGAATGAATCGTTCTCGCAGGTGTGCCTTAAGACACCTGCGAGAAGTTCACACTGTGCATAATATGGCACCTGCGAGCAGCGTAGAACTCAAAATTTTTTGAAAATTTTAGCCAATAAAAAAGATTTATTTCATGAATAAGATCATTAATCTTCTTTGTATGTTTCTTATGTAGGTAAATAGCCACAAACATGGTTCTTGAGTGGTGAGAATGAGAACATGAGGAGGATAACGCAAATGCCGAGAATCATCCTCCCACCATAGCTGCATTAGGAGATTGTGGTCTCTTAAAATACTTCTGTATCCCGGGCATGAGAGCCCAAGTCCGATTACTAGAATATCTAGTCCGTATGTGGGATCCAGACCAGCAAGTTTTCATTGTAGGAGCTCACACATTATCTATTGATATTGAGTACATATATTTCTTGACCGGATTATCTAGACGTGGGTCTCATGTCAGTCTGACCGACAGCAAAGGTGGTGGTTTGAAAATGAGTGAATATTGCAACCAATACTGTGTACCTAAGGCCGAAAGAAAGAAAGGGAAAGTGGAAATTTGGGGAGTTACTGACTTGACTCTCCGCACCATTCTCTTCACGATTGCTTAGATGGCTGGAAGTTCTGCTCCCCATATGGCATTGCAGAGCTACTTTTAGTACGCCATCAAGTGTACTGAGCCCCAAGTTTTTAACTAGGCTAATGCAGTGTTGCGCAGTATCAAAAGGCAACTAACCAAGTGCAGGCAAGGAGAACTGAAACAATTTGGTTATGGATCTTTATTAGTGTCCTTCTTCCTAGAGAGGGTCCCTGTATTCAGACTACAGGTTGAGTGGAACTTTCCAAGTCCCAGGGATCTGAGGATGTTACGATGGTGTCATCTTATGGCCCGACACGTGGCAGGACCCATCGTCAAATATGACGATATTTTCTTTGACTGGTTGCAAAACCAGATGTTGATGGTCGATGACTACGCGTATGCTGGGTTGGATTTCTGAGGAGATCCAGATCTAGCACTAATTGAAGACGCTCAGTGGGGAGACATCGGTAATAAGTACACAAATTTTCTCTTTTAAAATGCTTTTGAATTTTTAATCATATTTAAATGTTTTTGTTTTATATATTTATTCGAAGACTAACACCAAAAATTTGTTGATAAGACAGATGTAGGACCGTATAGACCTCCTGGCACTTCTCCTATCCAGTGACAAGGAGAAGCAACAACAGTAGTACCACAGTATGTCGAACATTACCTGGTGGTGGAACAAAATTTAGAGGGTCTTACAGTAGACATTCCAGATATGACTCTGGAAGAGGTTCCAAGACGTGATCAGTGTCACACTATGGGAGTATCAGCAGCTATGGTTTGACTGCTCCGCAGGGTTGCTAGGGTAGTTGTGTGCTACCGTGAACGTCATCCATGACGTCACTATGTAGAAGCTATAGGCTTCAATTTTTGATATTTTGGTCTTCGGACAAACATTTTGTAAAAACAAACTCTTTTGACCGTTATATATATATAGACGGCTTCTACCAGTTTACTTTACATTGTGTGAATTGTAATGTGTTTGATTTATAAATGGTTCAAATGCCTATCCAATACATAATTAGCTAAAGCATTTGTTAATGTATTAAGACATCTAGGAATATGTTGATATTCAATGTGATCAAAATACCATTCCAAGAGGCGAATTCGCAAATATACCCTTAATAAAGTAGGACTTTGAATAGAGTAGACATTACTTAGCTGTAGTACTACAAGCTGCGAGTCAATTCGTACAACCAAATGACGAATTCTGAGAGAGATAGCATCAACCAATAATTCAATAACGATGCTATACTCCGTGATGTTGTTGGTTCTTCGGCCAAGACATACACCTCGTAAAGATATAAGTTCATTTGTTGGGGCATAGATTGCCCAAGCAATGGAAGCTAGGTTCCAAGTACTATGGCTAGCACCATCAGCGAAGCCGATATAGGGTAGCGACATTCCTGACATTTGGCAATCAAACACAACGTCACGTAAGGGCAGAGACCAGATAACGTCAAAAAAAAAATAAAGTAACACACACAAAGTATGATACATAAAATACAATTACTTGTGTACAAATGACTTATGCATAGTACTTCTTCAAGTATAACCCATTTCTGGGTTCACTTAAAGGTATACCATCGTAGTCAACTAGCTCATATGCTCTTTTTTCCAAAACTTTGCGAACAATGTAAGGACCACGCCACATTGGTTCGAATTTCCCATCTCCTAAGACATCTTTATCCTGTTCATACAGAATAACAATATCACCTTCAGAGAAAACGTGAGGCTTGACATGCTTTTCATACTGTGCCTTGACGTGTTTCTTTTGGGCTTCTATTACTAGAGTGGCATCACGCCAGGTCTCGTCTAATCGCATTAGATACAATAGACGTTCTTCTTCAGCAGAAGTATTGGGTAAGAGTTCAATAGCTAGCTTCAGAGAAGGTATTTCACATTCTATTGGAAGAATGGATTCCATGCCATAGACTAATCGAAAGGGCATAAACCCCGTAGCGGGTTTAATAGATGTCTGATATGCCCACAATGCCAAAAACAACATCGTGTGCTAGCTGGTTTTATGAATTCCTATCATCCGTCGAATCATAGTTATAAGAACCTTATTGATTGCTTCGACTTGGCCATTAGCTTGCAGATAATAGGGTGTTGAGATATCATGACGAAGACCCAACTTTTCCGTAAGTTCAGACATCATGAAATTCCTGAAATGACTACCGTGATCGATAATGATAGCTTAAGGAACACCAAAATGAGCTATGACATGGTTGAAAAGAAATAACGTTGCAGTCTTTCCAATATTATCGAATGTTGGCATCGCCTCGGCCCATTTTGTAAAGTAATCAACAACTACTATAATGTAACCATGCCCCCCGGCCGAGTGAGGGTGACATGTCATAAAATCAATGCCCCATTTTGTAAAAGGACCAAATGAGACCACAGGATGAAGGGGAGCTGGATGAGACTGAATTTTTTGATTGTAGGTCTGGCAGGCATGGCACTTCTGAACAGTAGTAATGCAGTCATTGAACAAGGAAGGCCAAAAATATCCTGCACGTAAGATCTTCTGGGCAGTAGCATACCCAGGCATATGACCACCACATGCTCCAGAATGGAAGTCATTTAGAGCTTTCTCGGCTTCATCAAAATTCAAACAACGTCGAAAAACATAATCAATTCCTCGACGGTAAAGAGTATCTCCAAGGATAATGTACTGACGATCTTGATAATGGACACGATATCGTTCAGTACTAGACAAAGTAGGTCGGAAAGTCTGGGTTTGGAGATATATAATGATATCTCCATACCAAATATCATAAGTGTTAATAAGGAAAAGTGATTCATCAAGTAATGAATCGACTGCTACATTTTCTGTGGCAAAGTGGGGAAAATCGCAGATTAACTCAGCAAAAACTAAGGATTTCTTAGACGTGGCACGATCGAATTCCAAGTCAAACTCCTGGAGAATGACAATCCATTTGAAGTACTTTCCCCCTAGCAATTGACGTGTCAAAATATGTTTCATAGGGTTGCAATGTGAAATCACTGTAGTTTTCCGCGAGAGAATATAATGGTGAAAACGTTGAACCACTTGAACAGCAGCCAAAGCCAGTTTTTCAACATGCTAGTACTTGATTTTAGTGGATGTGAGGATTCTACTCAAGTAATAAACAACATGTTCATCATGTGCATCATCCTCCTGAACGAGAACCATGCCAATAGTATACTCGGAGACAGCTAGATAAAGAAAGTAATCCTGACTATAATCAGGAGGGAAGAGAAGTGGAGCTTTTGTGAGGGACAACTTCAAAGCCGTGAAATAATTGTTGGACATGGTATCCCAGACAAACTCTGAACCTTTCTTTAGTAGCCGTGTGAACCCACGAGTAATCTCGGTGTAATTAGGGATGAAACGACGAAGAAAGTTTTCTTTCCCCTGCAAACTTTGTAACTGGCGTAGTGTGGAAGGAGGAGGGAGATTAAAAATCCCTCAACCTTAAGAGGATCTACCCGGATCCCTTGATGTGAAACAATGAAACCTAGGAGACGGCCAGACTCTATGCAAAAGATGCATTTATGAGGGTTTAAACAAATGCGATAGAACCGACAATGAACGAAAATTGCTCGGAGATGATTGGGGTGATCGACTTGGCGTAAAGAATGAGCTGGCAAATCTTCCAAATAAGGTTGAACGATATGCTTTATATCGTGAAATGCATAATACATAGCACATTGAAACGTCGCACCCGCGTTATTAAGACCGAAGGGAAGTTTTCTATAGGCGAAAGTACCCCAAGGACAAATAAAATCATTTTTATGTTGGTCCTCAGGAGCAATGTTAATTTGATTATAGCCGGAAAATCCATCCATGAGAGAAAATATTTCACTTCCGGCACAATCATCGACAATTTGGTCGACGAAAGGGGTTGGAAAGTTGTCTTTTGGACAGGATTTATTAATATCTCGATAATCAGCACAAACACGTATACTACCACCTTTCTTATCAATCAGTACAGGGTTGGAAACCCATTCTGTCAGAGCCACAGGATAAATAAAACCGGCTTTGAGAAGTTTTTCAACTTCGAGTTTGATAGATGCTGATTTACGTGGATGGACCGGACGAAGGTGTTTCCGGACTGGTTTAGCTCTAGGGTATGTCTTAATCTCATGCACCACAATGGCAGGGTCGATACCTAGCATTTATTCGTAACTCCAGGCAAAAATGTCACGAAATTATTTAAACAGAGATGTATAGGTGACGATTTCCTCTGGAGAACACGAATCTCCAATGTGAACATTTTCAACTATCCTTGGTTTAACTGATATATCAATGGGTATCATGGGAGAAATATTACTGAGGTTCCCTTCGACAAACACATCATGTGTAGATCTGGGAACAGTCGATATAACAACAACGATCGACGGAGTCGAAATCCGCTGGTAATTCTTGAGAGTGTGTTGTTCTAGAAACAGTATGGAGCAATGATGTCCATCGTCCCAAGGGGTGTCCTCCATGACGGACATGATCATCTCGTCAGTGGGAAAGATTACACGGAAAGAATCAGGAGACAACTCATCAAAAGAGGGTGTAGAAGGGGTTGTCGATTGAATGGATTGATAAGCAGACTCAACCGGACTCAAAGGCATGACATCACCGAAACGAGTATGATCTCTTGGATCAGGGACTATCCAAGGGTCAAAAAACACCGAAAGTTCATCAGGTACAACAGAGATCATATTAATAGAATCAACTGATGAGCATGGAATATCGGGTGGTGGTGGTATGGGGAAAGTACCCATTAACAAAGAGTCTTTTAAAAGGCCTACACTGACATTCTCGTAACCCTGTGGGGTTTTAGCTATAAACGGCACGTTGCCAGTACGAGTATCAAAATTAAAGAAGGCAAGTTGATCAACTGTAACTACTTTTCCCCGATGAGGAAATCGCATGACACGGAAAAGTGTTGACACAACAGTGTGCATAGAATCTATCCATCTACGACCAAGAAGTAGATTATAATCCAGGGGAGCATCAAAAACTTCCACTTCAACTTGGACTGTCTTACCTTCTAGAGTAACAGGAAACGATGGAAGAACATCGTAAGGCTTAAAATAGGAGCCATTGAAGGCTTTCAAAGTATTTTGTGATTCATTTAAAGGAGGAGAGCCAATGGCTTTCCAACAAGCAAAAGACATTACACACGTAGAGGCACCCTCATCGATAACAGTTCGACAAATATTCTTGTCGGTGACAACAACTTGTATCTGAAATGCAAGCTAAGGGGGTAATCTTGGAATATGATCTTCCAAGTCAAATACTATCAAGTTCATATCTGTAGGATCAATTCCACCTATATCTTTCAACAGAGCCCTTCGTTGTGCAGGACAAGACTAAAGGACTTCAAGGGAAGACATCGCTGAAGGTGCTTGGGCTAGATCTTTGACAATGCTATAGTTCTGGGCCGCACGAGCATGAGGATTGAAGGTCGATTTCTTAACGACACCTTTCGGGGGTGGTCACAGAACTGTATCAAGGCTTGGTCGTTCAAGATGAAGAGGATCGTTCGTAGGTGTATTCGGTGGAGAGGGCTGTACCAAATCAGGAGGTAAATCGTCAACCTTCTCCTTAGATGGATTATAGTCTTTGGCTCTAGTTGTGAGTGCAACGTTATTTTTCTTAGAATCACCAGTACACATCAAAATATATGATGTCATAGAAGTAGAGGGTTGGTCATGGATGACCAATGAGGCCTATTGTTGAGATGAGAAGGGTTGGGACAAGACTGTCGGTGTAGATGGTTTCGACATTCCTTGAAGGAACTTAGTAACCTCAGCATGTCGTGGACAATCCTTCGTGTAGTGATCGTCACCACAGATAAGGCAAGGGTAGCGTGGTTTGTGCTTATCCCGATCTTCAACAAGAGGGGTTTTAGTTTTCTCAGGTTGATTATTATTTTTACTCTCCTTATTCTTGCCTCTCCCTTTCTTTGATTTATTTTTATCAGTCGGTGTGGATTGAACAGCGTTCACCTCAGAAGTTTTACTGGTGGAAGTGGCAGGAGACGGAGCATTTTGAACATTATAAAAATTGGATTTAGGGGTTGTAGTGGAAACAAAATGTGAATGGGTATGAGTAGTACCAATCACACCATCAGCTGCATGCGAAGCAACTGGAGTAGTTGAAGTGCTGGAAGTACCAGGACGAGGTAATTCAGGTAGCAAATTATAGAGTGTTCCCGTTTGCGAATAAATGAGATCAAGATATTGAGCACGGTTGATAGCCTGCTCCTCTGTAACAACACCGCCCATAGCAATGTATTTACCAATTTCATTCACGAAGGATTTCGTAAACCATTTGGCCAATAACTGATCAGGGAGTTCAAGTTTAATAAGACGTTGCCTCCTTCGCCACTCATGAATATGATCCGATATATGAGTGCCTTTGGTTTGTTTGAAGGAAGTCAAAATCTCAGTCCCAGTATCATAACGAATCGTTAACTGGTAATGTGTAAGAAAATCCATAGCTAGGGTGTTGAAATCTGAAAAGAAACCTCGTGGAAATTCAATATACCACTTCGCAACAACGCCTGTAAGGGATCATTGAAAAAGGTGAAGACGAATGGAGTCATCCATCAACGAGTTGGATGAACACCACAGGTGAAAAGTCATCACATGATTATTTGGGTCCTCTCCTGCCTTGCCATCGAATTTTATAATATCTGATGGAAGCTTAGTAGGAATAGCAGGCCATTGGGGAGAGTGACGAATAGGATCATTTAGAATCCTAGACAAATCTGGCAAATCCAATGTAGCAAGAAAAAGTAACTGTCAGTTTACTTGCGGGTACTGATGGTTTTGGGGTGGAAGCCCTGTTGGAAAACCAGTAGGGCCATAAGCAGACTGTCCGTAGAGGGAAGATCCTGGTTGATTTGGTGGTGGCTAGATAGGATAGTAGCCCCAAGGATTGTGACCTTGAGTTTGAGTAGGGACTTGAGGTTGAGTAGTTTGACCCGAACCCCAAATAGGATTAGTTATACTTGGATATGGTTGGCCTACAGTAGGGACAGTTTTCTACCCCCCAACATTTTGAGGAAAGTTTTGTAGAAGCTGATTCCAATACTGGGCCAATTCAGGAGGTATATTTTGTCAAGAAGCTGATGTTGGTCCCCCTATCATAGGTATAGTTACACCTGGAAGTTGTGTCTGGGAAAAGGAAAAGGAACCGTACCACCCTTTCCACCAACAGGAATATGCAAGTTTGGTGCAACAGTCAGAATAGTGCCACTAGGATTAGGATTACCAGAAGGAAATTGAGGGAGTGTCGAGATAAAATCAGTAATAGGATGCCCAGGAAAAGGAGGACCACCTGGAGAACCAGCTGGGGTTTGCGGAGGTGTTGGATTGGAAGCATTCAAAAAAGTATTCAACGCATGGTAACCAGGGGGTAGATTCGGGTTGACCTTAGGTATTCACTGGGTATTGATAGGAGCAAGAGTAGCTGTAGTAATTTTGGTTTGGACACTCGTAGTATTAGCGAGATGGGCCATCTCAAGAGGAAGAATAAATTGATAAGTGGTATTCACTAGTGTAGTTTTTGTCTCAGACAACACCGGAGGGTTGATTTTGTAAATTGTAGGTGACACAGTACCAAAAAGGACACGTCAGAAATCACCCGACCAAAAAGGATCTTGGCCTAATACACTGTGAGAAGGCCTAATGGTTGACTCAGAAGAGGTAACAATGACTTCTTCCGGAGGATTTAATCACACAAAAGGTCGTTCACCACAGCGAAAGCGATAGTCTTCTCTAGTATTGATAATTCAAAAATCTTCTAGAGAATCAGTACGTTCTACCTATGGTGTGGTGACAACTGGGATGTCATTGGTGTCCACGTGTGGTGGAGTAACAACTGGGAATTCACTCTGATGAGGAGAGCCCTTAGGTTTGCTAGTAGGCAAGGGTTGAGAACCGTCCAGATGTTCTGAAGATAAACCTTGAATTTTACGTGAACATCGTGGGGGAGTAATTGTAAATGAATGACAAGCTCCACGAAGAAATTCCTATGGTCAACTTTGAGAAACCAACAACACGTACTAGTAAACAAAAACTAGGCAGCAATCACCAATAAAACAATACCTTCTAATTTCAAAGCCACTAGTTGGTGATAAAATCCAACGTCACAACAACGAGACAAGAAGGGGTGGGGCTAAGGTGGAAAAGTTACGCTGACGACCTGCTTAACACACTTACACCCTAGTGCAAGCTCCCACACATAATCATGGGTATACCCTCCAAGGAGCCCGAGTGAGTTTGGCCAACGTCAATTCTAGGTACCATGAAGACTTTCCCATTCACAGTCACCTTGGGTAAGAACCTAGAGAGAGAGGCCACTAAGGTCACCACCAACAACAGTAAAGCTTGGGGGAATAATCGTCAGTTCGATCCACACGCAAGGGCAGGGTATCTAGTCCGAAATCAACTCAAAAGGATTCCACTCATCATTGTGGGTATACCTTTGAGTGATCCCCGTAATACGTGCAATATCTACACTGATGTCAACAAAGTAGGGTTAGTAACTCTGCCAACACCAATGTGACCTAGTGCTTGACCCTTGTGTTAGAAGGGCTTCCCAGGACAATATGTTGAAAATGGAATTTAACACTCTTTAACTCAAGATGCTATTGTGTGTTTTGAGATTTTGGAGAGTGTATCTCTCTTCAAACTCTTAAGCACTAGCCTAGCTAAATGTTGGTGTAAAAGAGCCCTAGAAAAGA
>JASDQU010737867.1:118648-133060 GCA_032191745.1 Picea mariana
GCTTCACTGCCAGTAGGCCTGTTCAGTACCCCGGTGAAGTTATCTATTTTATATTTTTAAATGAGGGCAATCATTTAAATGAATTTCCTTTCATCGTCTATATGACTAGATGGGGGCAATCAGTTATGAATTTCCTTTCACCATCTGTCTTATATTTGGCTCAGAATTATGAAGCAGGGGCAATCAGTGATATTTAATATCAGGGTTGGTGATCTGTGTATAATTTTATAATCAAGGTCTGCCCACTTGTTTTGATTATTCTAGGTCAATGTTTCTCAACCTTCAAAACTTCCTAAGTCAGTAGAGAAAAAGGGAAAACATTTTCAAAGGATCTTCTTTTAAGCAAGCTAAAAAGTCCGAACAAACTATTAAACAACTTAAGATATATAGATATAATCTCAAATTCAACCATTTTTAGTAAGAGAGAAAAAGATGAATATTGACCTATCTGAACTCAATCATTTGATAAATTTCCTATTTGGTACAAAATCCTTTCAACTTTCAGGAACATGGCTTGATATTCGAATTTTATTTCAGAGTACTCTTACATCAAGTTGTTGAACTCATATACGAAACTTACAAACGGTGTGTATTTTCAATTTTGAGATAAAACTGCGCAGAAAATCAGGACATTTAATCTTAGGTCTTCGAATATACGAAGACTAGACCGGCTCCTGCTCAACTACTCAGGCAAAAACTATCTCAGAGACACAAATTATTCTTATTTATGTTTTTTTTATGATTTTATAAATTTTATTTTTTAACAATTTTTAAGAGAGAAATCTGTATGTATACATTTATTTTATTTGATTTTGATTCTTTTTATTTATTTACTATATGTATATACAAAATTTTATTTATTTATTATTTTATTTTTATTTGTATTATTATTATTATTATTATTATTATTATTATTATTCCATGTAATGCTTTAAGAAACGTGCATTAACAGGAGCGTTTAGAATCTTACCATCTAAATTTTCCAGTAGAAAAGAGTTGTTACCTTCAGAAGATGATATTTTAAAAGGTCCGTACCAGATGTGATCAAATTTACCATTTTTACCGGAGTCTTCTTTTCGAGCATCCCACCTTAGAACTAGATCTCCTGGAAGAAAGTTTCTATTCTTAGCTTTGCGGTCAAACATCAGCTTCATATTATCCTGGTATTTCTGTAGTTTTTCATCTATTATGTCCCTGTGCTGTTGGACTTCAATTAATTGGTTTATTCTTCTGGTAAGAGGATTGGGCTCTTCTTTCTCATACTTCCATAGTTTCATTACAGGAAGTGCTAAGTTTATGGGTGATACCACATCTGTACCATAAAGCATCTGAAATGGTGAGGTACCAATAGATTTCTTCGTTCCTATCCGATTTGCCCATAAAGCATACTTTAAATGTAAGTGCCAGGATTTCTTATTTTCCTTTAAGACCTTTTTTATTATGCTGATCAAACTCTTATTTGAAGATTCAGCCAATCTGTTTCCTTGTGGATAATATGCCGTGGAATGTCCTAGTACAATGTTATATTTTTGACAAAAACTGATCATTGCCATTGACTTAAAATCCTGAGCATTATCTGTTACTATTTTTTTAGGATATCCAAATCTGGCCAATATATTCTCTTCCAAAAATTCTATAACCACTGAGTCAGTGGCTTTCCTGGTAGGGATTGCTTCCACCCACTTGGTGAAGTAATCTGTGGCAGTGAGAATCCACCTATGTTGGGCTCTTGAATGTGGATTTATCTCACCTATGAAATCAAGCCCCCATTGTTGGAAAGGTGATTCTATTTTGATTGGAACTAACGGCATAGCCGGTAACTTCTGCTTTCCAGTGAAAAACTGACAAGGGTTACAAGCCCTTACCTTAGCGTTTACATCAGGGAATAGCTTGGGCCAATAATAACCAGCCCTTAAAATTTTGTATGCTGTAGCTCTCCAGGCGTGATGCCCTCCACAGACTCCTTCATGAAAATGACTAATGACTTCCTCTGTCTCTGATTCAAACAAGCAAGCTAAGAGGAAACCGAGTGGATCTTTCCAGTACAACTTTTTATCAGAAATGCATTATTTGACTGCATGTAATTTCAATGTTCTAGCTTTGGAAGCTGACAATTCGTCTGGACATTTCAAAGTCAAAAGATATGTTACTATATCTTTATACCAATTAGATGAAATGAATTTTTCTTCAATCTTGTTTTCAATTATTTGATCATCAATTTCATTCATATCTATCCAATCTTCTTCCTCTTGAACGTTGTTCATACCGAGAGCCCGAAAATTAGATTCAGCTAGCAATCTAGCTAAATCCTGTCCTTTAACTAATTTAGTTGGCTTCACCTCCAAGTCAAATTCCTGTATTTTTGCAAGCCCTCTACCCCTCTTACCATCATTGTCTGCTTGCACTAAAATATCCTTCACAGCGCTGGTAGGAATGTATGCAATGACTTTTGAATGTAGAACGTAAGTTCTAAAAGCCTTCAGGGCTTTGACCATTGCGTAGGCTTGTTTTTCCATTATGTTGTACTTCAGCTCAGCATCTCAGAGACTCTTACTGAAAAAGGCGATGGGTTTCTCATAACCCTCCTCATTCTTTTGTAGGAGAACAACAGCCAATGTATGTTCTGAAGCAAATGAAAAAATGAAGAACTCTTTCAGATAGTCTGGACTAGCCAGTACCAGAGCTTCACTTATAACTTTTTTAATATGATCAAAATATGCCCTTGCTTCAGACGTCCACTTGACTTGACTGTTCTTTCTGAGCATATATGTGATCAGTTTAACAATTTCAGCAAAATTAGGCACGAATCTTCTCAAAAAATTTATTTTTCCTAGAAAAGATTCAATCTCTTTTACATTTCTAGGAATGGCCAATGTTTCTATGGCCTCTACTCTTTTTGGATCAATTCTTATACCATCTCGGGACACTATATGGCCTAGCAATTTGCCTTCCTGCATTGCAAAATGAGATTTTTTCGGATTTAAAGAAAGACCATACTTACGACATTTCTCAAAAGTTTGTTTTAGATGAATAATGTGATCTTCATCTAATTTCGAAAACATAGTAAGATCATCTAGATATATCACTACAAACTTATCTCTTACACCAACAAAGGCAATATCCATTGCTCGTTGAAATGTAGCTCCTGCATTCATTAATCCAAAGGGCATTTTATCATACATAAAAGTACCCCAAGGAGTAGTGAATGCAGTCTTTTCTCTATTAGGTTCACAAACAACAATTTGGTTATAACCCGAAAAGCCATCAATCATTGACATCCTAGTTGCCCCTACCACTTTTTCTAGTACGTGATCCATCTTCGGTAGAGGGTAGTTATCTTTTAGAGAAGATTTGTTTAAATTTCTGAAATCGACACATAATCTGATCTCTCCGTTTTTCTTTCTTACTGGTACCAAATTGGCAACCCAATCATAATATCTCAGAGGGACAATAATTTTAGCATCCAAAAGTTTTTTAACCTCTTTTTCAATTACAGGTAACAAGATTGGATTAAATTGTCTGAGTTTTTGTTTGAATGGTTTAACACCTGGCTTGAGTGGAATTTTATGTTCAATCACGGAGGTGTCATAAGTTTTTAAATCTTCATAAGACCATGCAAACACATCTTTATATTTTTTTAATAAATCTGTATATTTATTTTTATTTTCTTCTGACAAAAATTTAGATAATTTGACATTTTTAGGATTATTTACAGTTCCTATATTACAGACTTCAACCTCGTCTGGTTGAGGCTGCAGAGTGGATTTAGAAGGGATATCGTCTTTATTGAAAAGTCTTTCCAAAGGGATCAAACCTTTGGGGATTTGGTTATTTTTCAGAACCAACATCCTATGATCAGCAATTTTGTCATGGAACTCATTTACGTCTTCACCTTCTTGCATGATCCAAAAAGGATCATTTTTATTTTCTTGATCATTATAAGTTTCTGAAAACTCGTCTACAGATTCAAGGAATTTTCTGAGTTGTTCATCATCTTCAAAAACCTGCCAATGTTGTACATTATCAGGTATGGAAGGTCGATGTCTCATTTGAATATGATATTTCAAATTAAAAGACATTGGGGGGTCAAATGTTGAAGCGGATTTAGCTAAGGCATTGGCCTGTTGGTTTTTAGATCTAGGTACAAAATGGAAATTCACAAAAGTGAAGAAATTTTCAACTAAATCCCAAACACAGTTTCTATAAGTTCTTAACCTGGGATGTTTTGCTTGGTATTGTCGGTTTACCTATCTTATAATTAATTCGGCATCCCCGAATACTTCGATATTTTTAATCTTCATTTTCCGCGCAGCTTCTAAACCAAGTACTAGGGCCTCATACTCACAAACATTATTAGTACAATCAATAAACCACTGGAGTCTATAGGAAAAAGGTATTATAAATTGATCGTCGGGAGCAATAAGGAGTACCCCGGCTCTAGCTCCGAGATAAGAAGAATCTCCATCAAAAAACATCTTCCAAGTACCAGTACTATACACATTTTCTTTTATTTCATTTTTTTGAACTTTTTCTTCGATATCTTTATTATCTACATCTGTATCGAAATCATCATCTAACGATAAAATACAGTTTCCTAAATCTTGGTCTGCTATATACACTGGGTGATTTGTAGGGTTTTTAGGATCACTCACAGTAAATGCCATCCGAGTTTCCCTGTATAGGCGAGTGAATTGACCTCCAAAAACAGGGATCGTTGCGTACGTCATATCTAATTGGATTGATCCTCCAAGTTTAGCACCCCAAGATCTGGATAGTAGCATTCCATATTTTGGTGGGATATCTGCTACTACCACATCCATAAGAATGCTTTTAGAGGGTATTTGAGCTAAGTTAACTACTAGGTCTTTGATCATTCCTATGCATTTAACCCTCCTAGAATCGAAAGAGTACAAATCACCATACGGTCTAGTGACTTCAAGACCAAGCTTGTCCATTATGACTTTGGGCATTACATTATGTGAAGCTCCAGAATCTAACATACAATTGTGTAGAAGGTGTTCAAAAACAGTAAGCGTGATATAAAAAGGAGCTACAGTATCTTTGGGACCTTCTACATGCGGACCGAAAGATATGATAGGTCTATCATCTTCTAATTTAATAGAATCCGCTTGACTTTCTTTTTCTGAAAAATTTATCATTTTTTCTATTTGTTTCCGATAAATCAAATTCTTGGCTAATTCTACAAGTGGGATAGGAATTTTAATTTTTCTTATTTCATTTTCTAAGTTAAAATTACCTATGGCCTTTTCGTTTTCAATCTGTGGGGCTTCCATAATCTTTTTCTCAGTTTTTTGTTGTGGTGAAACCCTTTTTTCTTTTACAGAATTTTGAACATTTACAGGGGTTTGAATATTTACAGGTTCTTGAATATTTACAGGTTCCGACTGTACAGGATTATCTGTTTTATTTCTGTTTGCAGACTGCTTGTCTACAACTTTAGGATTTTCCTCATTTGTATCATTTCTAGGCAAAACCTTTTTCACTGGAGCATTAGGAAGATTTTTACTTCTAAACCTTAGGTTATATCTTCCCTGCAAATCAGCGATGATGTCATCTGCAACACTCTGATATGCGTGATCATCAGTTGCATTAATGTTAACTAGATCTTCTGATTTATTTTATTTTATTAACGATGCCTCATAATCTTGTCTAGATACGTAAGGATATCTGTTATCGTCACCAAGGCAATCAATATCTTCATCTAGCTGTTCAAATCCACCAAAGTCCTCTTCTCCAATATAATCTTCGGTTTTAAAAGGAGCTTGAACTTTCTAATCTTCATTTTTTATTGTTTTGTTTTGTCCTTGCGGCTCAGGGTTTTTTCGGTAATCCTTTCTGGGAAAATTATCCCTTCTAGGTTTCTCTAATTCCATTTTAGAAATTTTGTTGGAGAGTTGCTGGATGACCCTTGCCATCTCATCTATCCTGTCTCCAGTAGATTTCCCTGACCCCGAAGGTCCAGCTTGTTCTTTAAATTTTTTGTTCTCTTTGTTTATATTTTCTGTCTTTGCTTTTAACATTCCAGATGCCATCATATTAGATTCAATTTCTACGGCATCACCTTGCATCTTTGGAAGATCTACTGACCGTCTCTCCCTCAACAATAAAGCAAAGTCAGGATCGAAAGCTCCAACAAAAGTTACTTTAGCCGCAGGTTGTGAAGGCTTTACTTCGGCTAGAATTTTGTTATATAGTTTGTTAAATCTTTGTATAAATTCCAATACTGATTCAGAACTTTTATTTTTCAGAGCTTCGAATTCTGTTAGATAGTAAAGGTGATCTTTTCTCTCACCCCACTGTCTGATAAACGCGTTTTCAAGCTCTTGATAGGATCCTAATGATCCAGCTGGCAAGGATCTAAACCAAGTTCTTACCTGTCCTTCAAAAGTTTGAACCAACAATCTGGAATAAACATCTTTGTGTTCAATTCCAAGAATGTCCGCAAACTGATCAAAAAAATTAATATGTTCTTGTGCGGTTAGATCACCCTCCCCTGTAAATTTAGGGAGGCTTTTCATGTAGTTTTTGGGTAGATCATGAAGAACAACAGGAAGTGCTAGGGGAGCATACCTAGCAGCTACTTTGGAAAAAATCACGGGAGGAGGTACTTGATTACCACCACCTCCTCCACCTCCCCCACCTCCTCCAACATTTTGTCCCGCCATGGTTAAATTTGGACTTGAATTTGGGACAGTATTTGGAGAAGATTATTGGAAGATAGGAGATGAAACTTCTGGAAAAGAAAATGAGTCAAATGAAGGTGGTAAAGAAAGTGATCGTTCAAAATATTCAGAAGAATTTGATTTTGTAAAATTACACTGATCTGTATCTAATATTGACAGAAGGTTTTGTTTAAATGATTTTCTAGATTTTAAGATTTTCTCCAGATTTGAGACTGGCGAGGTCTGTTTAGCATCCGAATTTCTTCTGGTATTTTTTCGGCTGCTAGCCAGTTTATTGTTTAAGTGGAGTCGCCAAGTGAAAGATGATTAGCCTTATAAAGTTTTCTTCTCTTGTTCACTATCAAGGACAGAAAGTGTCAATGTCGTTCTACCCAGGGAATTAATTCACTACTTCGCTCCCCGACAACGGTGCCAAAAAGATGTAGTTCCAGAGTTTGTGTTTTAAGGCTATAAAACACACCATCTAGGCATCCAAAAATGATAATACTTTTGAAACAGTGAAACAAAGAAAACTAGATCAGATTCAGTTTCTCAATTGTCTCTGTCTTTCTTCCCTTTGTTCCCGGATGGTTATATCACGTTCAATAACTGCCCACGATCGTTCTAACTTGGTTCTATTTGTTGCAGTTTGTAAGATGGTGTTGAATAGGTTCAATGCAATGCTAGTTTGATCTTGTAAACTGGGTTCTACATTTGGTTGTATCCCGTTAGGGACTGTCATGGGTGATTGATGTTTTTATATTTTTATAAAAGGGGTTTTTTATAAATTTGTTACTTCAGACATTCAGGTAAGATATTGATAAAACAACTTTAAAACTTAAACATGAAAATAAAGACACAAGCAAGGCTGTTTCCTGGTTCAATGACAATTATGAAATTGTTAAGAATGAAACATAACACAGAGAAATATAAGGCTTTAATCTGGAAAGAATCTTATATTTCCATTACAATAAAGAAAGGAACGCAAGTTTTCTAACAAAAGGAAATATTAAGGAACAAAAGGTTACAGGTCTTAAAATTATTGAAATAATTCCAGAGGAAAAACTGTAACACATTCAACATCCAAACCAATTTGATACTATAAACAACAATTGCATATAATTCCAAATTGATTCACTTTCTAGAAATGCACATTATAAAGAAGATTTAACAAATGAAACTTGAGAAAGGCAGAAACATAGTCACTGAATGACAAGATCCAGAATCTTGTTGTGAATGATATTCTGATAAACTTTAAAGCTGGTCGTACAAAATTGTCTTTTGCCCCCAAAATTTCTGAAGCCCCGTTTAAGCCTCACAAAATTATATTTATACATTTCTGTCCAAAATTTCCGTTGGTAACTAACCAACTCCCTAATCTTTCGGTTGCAATAGACTAATGCCAACCATTTATAATTTATTACAAAATACTAAAAATAGAAATATTTACAAAGTTTTAACTCTGAGTAGAAAAACTTTCATTATCTACTTCAGTTGCTCGAACATGTTTTTCTAAAAAATTCACCAAAGCCTTAGGAGCTTCAGGTATCTCGTTAGCTTCAAAGGAGAAGAAGCTTCTTTGTAATTCTGGCAACTGGTTTGCGATTTCTTTCTTTGTAGATTTAACTTTTTCCAGTTTTGAACTGGAATTTATCATTAGCTTCTCGATTTCGGCCATATTGACTATTTTGATATCTGAAATTTCAGCTTTTTTCTCCTCCAGTTCCTCTTTTGCCTTCAGTTGATACCTGTTAATGTCAATCTCTCCTAATGAATTGGAGAATCCATCTGTCCCGATAAGTATTGATTCTTTTTCAACGGAATCAAAAACCTTTTGGCAATCTTCATTGACATTTTTTGTGATCTTTTTATAGCCTTCCAAGTTTGTTTCCCAGACTTTAATCATTGCATCTCCTTTTAATTGCTCTGAAATAGACAACTTTTGTGATCCTCCAATTTCCTCTTTCTGTAAAGTAGTGAGTATCTTTTGGAAAGAATTTCTTACCGCTTTAGCTTCTGTTTCTTTTAACATGGCCTCGTCCAAGGATCTTTTAGATTCATGAAAATAACTCTGGATGGTTTCCAGATTGCCAAATACCTTTTGTTGTTCTTCCTAGATATTATCATATATCTCAACTGCTTTAGTCTTGAATTGATCTATTCCAATCACTTGGTTAGCAATTGAAATGATCTTGTCTTGCAACAATTTATTTTCATTTCCCAGTGCCTGTACTTGTTCTTGGGTATTTTGAATCATATGCTTTGCTTCAATTAAATTTTCATTTAACTTCTGAATTTCCTGTATATATTTGAGCCTTGCTTGCTCAATACCTTTTTGTATACCCCATTCAATCAATTTTTCATTTTCTTTCTGTCTGTCTTGTAGATGTGTGATTTCCTAATCTTTCTTCTCCATCATAGAGATTAAATTGCCTATAGAATACATATTTGTCGATGCTACGGCCCCCAAAGTCCCTTCTAGTTCTGTAGCAAATTCAGTTTCTTTAATATTTTTTCCATCAATAATAATTTTGTGTTTTTTAACTGTCCTTTCACCTACAGGATGTAATTCCTGTTTCAAAACAACTTTCCTTTTCTTGCTGAAAAAATAATCTGATGATGGTATTTCATCTCTGCTAATTGGTTCCAATTCACTCATGTACAGAGCTCCCTCGTGAGGATTCCCAAAAGTAGCTTGTAATGGGGTTAATACTGTTATGGGACTCCCAAGTTCCCTTGAAGTTGTTCCCCCAACTGTTTCTGGAATATCATCAAGGTGTATGGGATTTGTTTCTACCTCTTTCCCTTTTTCTGTTTGTGTCTTTTTGCTCTGGGAACTTTCTGTGTTCTGAGGAGTGATCTCAAAATCTTTCGATTTTCTTTTGTCACTTGTATCATATTGAATAATAGTTTCGAAACCAGGAGGAATGGTTTCTATCTCTTGCTCTGATGTTGACACTTCTCCTTGTAAAATCTTTGGTAAACACTGTCTCCTATTTCTTTGGAAAGATGCAAACCCCACCTGTGCATCAGGTGACAAGGTTTGCACCCTGCTCTGAACTTCTTCATAGGACTTAGCATTTCTRAAAATRTCATCATAAAAAGAGTCTTCATGTTCATATGCTTTCAATCCACACTRTGCAACATGTYKATTTATAACTTGATATGGATCATGTTTCCTGTGTTCTATGTCTACTAATTTTATTTCACTCAATGATTCTGCTTCTGCCTTGGAATGACCAAAATTTAACAAAGCAAATTTTCCTAAATAAACAGGAAAAAATGGCCATGACTTCTTCTGTTGAGCTTTTAATTCAAGTCCAATACCACCATTTACCAACTGATATGCTACTTCTCTGCAAATTAACCTATCTGGGAGTATTTTTGGAAGTGCATGTGGTGGGATAGAACATCCATAAACCCTAACATATGAGAAATGTTCCTCAATAAACCAATCAGCAACTGTCTTAAGATTTTCTATAATAGTATGTGAAACTCGGGGAGGTTCACATCCGAAGAACATTCTATGTAGAAGAATTATAACATAATGACATACCTCATAAAAATTATCTTTGGCATTGTCTTCCCACAGAGCCGAATGATACTTATGGACAGGCTTTGTAGATGAAGGATCCCAACTCCAGTTCATCAATGGGAATGGAGTCTTAAAGCAAACTACATCCATTATATAAGCCGACATATAAAAGGCTACTGGCTATCCCTTTGCCCTAGCTGTTTTGTGGTTTATAACTTCTGAGGAAATGCTATCTAATAATATTTTATGCCAATTGAAACTCTGTCCTTCTGAAACCTCTTCTAAGAACGGTGTTCAGTCTGCATTGAAATGAAAAGGATCTTTTCTACCAAAGATTCTACATAACATCATTCCTACATACACCATGTATTCATTTAATGAAGCAGTGGCTATACCCCATGTGTATTGGCCCTAAATTTGTTCTCATCTCTTGACCATCCTTTTATCATATCAGAATATGCTTGGCCACCTTCTACACACTCTTTTTGTTGAAAAGCAACTACAAATTCTTTATTAAAAGTGTGCCTATAGTTCGAATATAGCTTATACATTACTTGTATTTGTTCAGGCCTGAATGAGCTGATGATAGCTCCTCATTCGTTTAGGATAGTTCTTGTCGAAACGTCCACCTTATCCAGTGCCCAGACAATCATATCTGTATATGAAACCAGTCTCGGACGTGCTGCAACCTTATGAAGACCTGATTCGGCGATGTCTCGGAGATGGTTGTCTATGCCATTTTCAGAATATGAAAGTTCATTCTCCATTTTCTCTGCAATTGCAGCCCATGATTTAAGATTGTGAACTACTCCAGCTACAAAAGTGTCCGAAACGATGTCACCTTCTGGATGTTCTTCGATTTTCTTTGAAGTTTTTTTAGGCGCCATGATTGTATGTTCACCAGCTCTTTGCTCAGTATCTCAGCAGCAAGATTTCAGAGGAAGCAAAACTACCAGTTATGGAATAGCCCAAGAGAGGAGGAAAAATCTGTATTCTCTTGAATGCCTGTAACAGAGAGGAATTCAATTTCAAAATAATGCAAACGTTTCAATAATTATTTTGAATATATCATAAAAATCCTCGAGATTTGTTCATATGTGATGAAATAAATGCAAAAGATATTCCCGATAATTTGCATTTAATGTTTGTACCTTAGTTCTTGCGATATTTTTAAATATGATAGAAACTTACCAAATCAATAATTATCGCATTAATGATTCATTTATTAAAAATTTAAAACCTTAATATTTTCTTTGAAGAGTGGTTAATTAATGTTAACTTTGGTTTAAGATCGAAAACACTTTCATCGGAGTTTCGGGACTTGCGATGTCAAGAGAATAAGTCATCGCAAACCTTGATCGCCAAAATTGTGATGTATTAATTTAGTTTAAAACCCATTATTATCTTAATTGATCCGGCTTAACTTTTCATAATTCCTTTAATCAAGAAATCGAAAATCGGGAAATCACGGATCGGGGAATCGGGATATTTGATGATATGAAACTTACTGTTCGCAGAATCACGAATTGCGATTTCCCGATAAGATTATTTTTCTTAATCATACTTAACATTAATTAAATTGACTTTAAACCTTACTTAAGAATTAATTGAAATCGTGGATCGGAAAATCGGAGAATATGATGTTAAGTTTATTTGTTCTGCGAAATCGCGAATCGCGATTTCCCGAGTTGATTAACTTAAAGTTTTAAACTCCTTTTTTAAGTGTGATTTAAGTAAATGATGAATAATGTATCGGGAAATCGGGGATCGGAGTTTCGCGATTTGATTTGTATAAAAATTGTTATTTCAAAACAGCGAATCCCGATATCTCGATATGAATTTTACATTACTTAAGTTTTATCATTTAAGTTCATTTGCAATATTATTTGAAAAAGTGTTTTGAACATACGTTCATTTGAATTTTAACCATTTTTTCCAAAAATGAATCACAAAGGCATTTTAAATTTTTCGTATGGAAAATATTTTTTATCTTTAAATAAAAAATCGAGTTCTGTTTCAACAGTCCCATCTACCGAAATTTTGATGGTTCTTAATCACACACCACATGCCCCTCTGAAATTAACAGTCCATATTTAAACCTCATGGTGGAACCCAATACCATCATCACACTTGGGTAGAATTTTCTTTGGCCCGAATCCTATGCCACATGTCCTCTCTGATAGACAACCTAGATGATTTCAGCGACATGGGGCCACCTTTCCACATGATGAGTGCTAGCACCCTTCCCATATATTATTCCTTTGTGACCAGGGGCTAGGACCGTGGGCCCAACCCTCNGTAGTCGAAATCGCGACCAGGCCTGATCACGCATGATGTGTCCCCACTGGATCAAGCACTATCTCCCACACTAATCCTCATGAAACTCCATTGATCGTAATTGTCTGTCGATTGTCAATCTTCTCCATTGATAGATCCTAGTCATTGAAAACTAAACTCGCCCACTTGCTAACATTTTAGGCCCGAAACAAGATTTTTCTACATGCTGCACTTGGTGCTCATGACCGCAACCTTGAATTCGTGCATTTGGTGGGTTTTTTAAACTCATTTTTTTTGCATTTTACACCAAGGGCCCGAATCTCGAGAGAAACACCCCATTACAAGAATTGGTGATAACACCCAGTATGCCTATGCATATCCATTTGATCAGCTAGATGCACCTCTTTGACATCGAATTCAAATGTTTCCCTCTTGTAATCATAAACTACCTTGGGATGAGGAACGTCTTATTGTAGGAACGCCAAATTCATCCTTCCTTTATTCGTGTCAAAGGTAGATAATAAATTGTGTTGTGTTGTGGATGTCTTATTTTAAAACTGTGCATAGGTGTTGTTTTTCAACAACCCATTCTTCTTTTTAATCAAGTTATAGTTCTCAAAAATATTAAGTCCTACAGGATCCTATGAGGACATAGATGACAATGTGGTATCAATCTGTTTCTTGAATGAGGAAGTGGACATTGTATGCTGGCTACCTGAGAAGAGTGATGAATGTGGTCCCTCCATAACTATGGTGGACTGATTTTCTTCTCCTCTGGACCTGTCAGGTGTATGGTTGGTTTTGGTCCTCTTCGTGTATACCTGGAAATCTTCTGCTGAGACATTTGTGACTGAAGGAGAGACTTCTTTTCTATCCCTCTTATTTTCTTGTACCTGACATTGTATGCTGGCTACCTGAGAAGAGTGATGAATGTGGTCCCTCCATAACTATGGTGGACTGATTTTCTTCTCCTCTGGACCTGTCAGGTGTATGGTTGGTTTTGGTCCTCTTCGTGTAGACTTGGAAATCTTCTGCTAAGACTTTTGTGACTGAAGGAGAGACTTATTTTCTATCCCTCTTCTTTGCTTGTACCTGTGGAGTAATGGTATGTGAAATGTTGGATGATGAAGGATCTTGTTTTGTGTCTAGCATAGTGTTTTCCTCCCACTCTATCTAGTTCATGAATTTTTCAATTTCAGGTTTGGGCACATGAGCATAGGGAGAAATATTATTTTTAAGCCTGGTTTCTACAATAATTCCATAGGGGTTATAGTGCCATGGGAAAATTAGGATAAAATTCATTTATTTTAGCAATTTATTGTCTTCTTCCCCAACAACTCTACTACTGCAAATAAAAGGACCTATCTAACCTTTGATCTTGAGTTGCTTCTTCTTCTTGAATGGTACAAAGTGAATATCATCTTTATATATCATATGTCTGATATATTCCAAAGTGAATATTCTAACAGACAAGTACTTTGGTAGCTTGTAAGGAGGTAATTCACACCCATATACCCTAATTTATGTATGGCCCTGGTAGAGGTACCAGTCCCCTGTGTTGGCTAAGTCTGATAGGTGAAAAATTCGTTGAACTTCCTCATTTATTATTGGTTTTGTTCTTCCACTTAACATGCATACCACTAGATGATAGAATTGATCAATGAACTATTTGAAATTGAAATCAAATGAGTTCTTCCTCACTATTGATGCCCAGGAGGTCACAAGTTGAGGGTTACCATCTTGGTCCAACTTTTGGAGGGAGAAGGAGAACTTCTCTTCTTGGAAAAAGAGGAACATGTACGCCAATATTGAATAATACCTAAACATACCTTCTGTAGAAAATTTGAATAGTTTTTCATGGATGTTGTCAGCTAGAAACTGACTGTAGTCAAACTGTGTAGTAGCCTTTTCCTCGGT
>JASDQU010737867.1:177679-189445 GCA_032191745.1 Picea mariana
GAAAGTGTGTGTGGCTACTATTGTCATGGACTCAAGTAGGTGTATTTGGTTAGAAATCCCTCTCAGTGAAAATAGTATTCATGTTGTTACCAGATAGTCCTAGGATGGGCATGATGTCAATGATGCATTCACTACTAGATTCCAAGTACTATAGGATGAGACAATCATAGAAGAAAAAATATATCCATTCCTAAAATATGGCACAAAGAAGAAAGGTTGGGGATATGACAAGATCCTAAAACAGATCACTAATGATATGGCACACTAAAATAGAGCACTAATGAGAAATCATCCAAAGCATTAGAAGGGTCATAAAATACTTTCTCAATAGTCTGCAACATGCAAATTTATATGCCCTACTCTCTTGTCCAAAATGAGTATATCCCAGTATTTTACGAGTACTTGTTGGGCTCTAAAAATGTCCTAAAATATAACCTCTATGCATCATCCAAAGGTAGGCACTATCACAAGCGTTTTACTTGTTGTCTACATAGGTTCTTACCTTCTGTTTTTAATACCCGTCCTCCATAGATGAACCCCTACAAAGGGACCTCAATCATAACAAAAGGAATGATAATGGTTACGTTCAAATGAACAACACTACGTACAAAAGGAACAACAATCGTAACAAGGGAGCAGCAGTTGTTCTGTTCAAATGAACAACACTAATTACAAAAGGAACAACAATCGCAACAAGGGAACACCAGTTATTCAATTCAAATGAACATCACTACTTGCAAAAGGAACAAAAATCGTGACAAGGGAACGACAGTCGTTATATTGGGACGAACCAATGTTGTATTAATTGAGTTGTAGTACTTGCCCAACTATTTAATTTTTCAATCTGAGGATCGTAAACTTATGAAGCACACGCAAAGTATATGCAAGATTGAAGTAGAACTAATCTAATCTAATTTTCAAGGGAAAGTGATAGATGGGGGATCTTCTAATGGTTTGATATATTCAATATTGATTTTCTACATCTTAGTAATTTCTTATATCATCGTCATTTAACTTAAGTTTGACTATTGGCCCAACTTGGGTAGGACCAAAGTGTTGAACTTGTACATGAGCTATTTTAACATTATTTTTTTATTAAGGTAATCCAAATGTGTTTATTCCCATCATTGAATACACTGGTCATTGGCTTAGGTATGATGGAGGAATAGTATAATTATTACAATGGATACAATTTGGGTAAATCCATTGATGTGCAATATAGAATTGGTTACTAGAGAAATTGTCCAAGTCTTATGGAAAGACAATAACATACACATTTGTTCTTGGCTTCTTAATTACATTTCATTCTTCAATTTGTTTTCTTGCACCATTAATGAAAACTTTACTTAAAGTCATCCCCTCTTGGGTATAGCCCTTGGTGACCAATATAGCCTTGCATATTTCAATAGATCCACATGTGTTATACTTTTCCCACTCACACTAACATCCCAGAAGATTTCTTCTTGTACGTAATGGGGTCAATCACGAAGTATGATTCTTCATCAATGTCTCAAACTCACCAACCACAGTTGTGTTTCACTCTTCAACATCTATCCCACTAAAATCCCTTTGACACACACATTGGATCTTTGCTACTAGTAGGGACAATATCTATCTCTTATTTCTTGGATGTTGAAAGATACTCTAGAGTTTGTTGGAAAGGAAACAAAATACCAACTTTTGTAGCTCAAATGGATGAAGTCCTAGAAAAATTTATATAGAAGATGTGCGGTGCATGTGACCATGTTATTTAGTTCTTGATTAGTATTCCTATTCTTTTTCATAACTGTAAAGTTGTTCTTTGTTCACTTTTATGCCTTGTAATCAACTGAATTTTTAAGGAAATCACCCATGTGACTAGAATAGTGATCGAGGTTCAATCCATTCATTATTGTTAGATTCCTTAATTCTRCGTAGTATTGTTCAATTTATTCATCTTGGAAATAATTTGGACAATGCCACAATAGAAATTTCRTTGTATTAATAAATAATATCCAAGTTTTGMTAGGGTCAGTGGGTGTGAGTATGGGAAGCCATTTTTTCAGGATATTGATGGGACACATAATGTCACATCATGCAACATCACATGATGACTTTTGGCATCACTTACATCTACATTTTTCCCATTTGGAGTACAATCACACACATGGACAAGGATTTTAAGACTTTGTCTTGTGAAATTAGACTTGGCATCACTAGATACACATTTTGGTCGGTTTGTGCAAAAATCCCAGTTTAGGTACTTACCTACACCTAATGTGTAGGAAAATCCTTCCCATACATTTTCCCATGTGCACCTTGAGTGTAGGAAACTTGTATATGACATTTTGGATGAGTGATGTGTGTGAGTTACTTGAATGTCTCAATTGAAGATGTTTTAGGAGGGTGCTTATGGTCTCATCCAACAAATCTTGGATGCAATCATTTATCCCATTTGCATTAGAGGAAATACATTATTATGATGTTACATTATGGAGAGATTTTTTCTTCCATTTATCCCATTTCTGTTTTGGCCCAAAATGGACATGTTTTGACCAAATTTATGCACATTCCATGGCGTTTTTTTCTCCCAATACGGTGCCCATAATTGATTACATTAAGGGGATAAATCGGCGCTAAACTAGGTGTTGTTGGCGCCCAATTTAGCATCGACTGATATGGAGACATTTAAAAAAATGAAAATACCCATGGGCAAGGGGACGAATATGCCCACTGATATGTAAAACCTAAAAAACACATATATCCACGGGCAAGGGCACAAATTTGACATTTTGGAGGGGAAGAAATACCAAAAAAATGAATTGGGAGTTTTCTATGGAAAATGGAGAAAGATTGCGACCTATTCAACTGAATTCCCTTCTACATTTTGAATCCAACACAATTTGAGTGTTTTCCAGGGTGATTGGATATAGAGCGTGACACTTCAAGTGAATTTCTTGTTGCATTTCGACTCCAACACGTTTTGGGTGTTTCTTAGGGAGACTCCAACATAATTTGGGTGTTTCCTAGGGCAAACCAAGACTCAGTGTGAGCATACCAACTAATTTTCAAACTAGATTTGGACGCCAACATGATTTGGGTGTTTCCAAGGTGAACATAGATAGGGTAAGACCAGAGCATGGTTTGGGGGTTTCCTAAGGGCGAACTGATATTTTCAAGTAAAACAAATTTCAAATTTCACAATTCAACATCTTTACATATAAATTTCATCATATTTTATGGTCTATCTGAGTTTGAAATTTTCTTATCCTTGTTAGAATAGGAAAAAAAAGACCAGGAAGAAGAGAGAAGAAATAAGCACCTTCAAAAATCGTCACAAAGTCCACATGCCCAAATCCTGACAGAAGAGATTTTCCCTAGCTTGCTTAAAATGTCAAGTAGAGGGAAGGAAACAAATTCTATCCATAATGAGGTAAGTACTTCTCAATTTGTATATTTTTAATTGTCTCATTTTTTTTTTTAGTTATTTGTTTTTTATTGAAAATTTTAACACAAAAAAAATATTTTATATATCTAGGGACATGAGACTGACCAGGAGAAAGATGCATTGAATTCGATATTGGGGATAGAGGCCATAAGAAACTTGACGGTGTAGACTTGAAAACTCTTGCAAAATACATAGAAAAAGGACCCACTAAGACCCCTGAGACATTGCAAGCAAATCAACCTTGTGAAAGGGAATCAATTGATTCCCCAACCACTCTTGGATCGAGTAGAAAATCAAGGAGGAAATCATATACGATGACCTCTAAGAATATGAAATAGAGAGCGGATACCTCCAATGTCGAAGCCACTCCTGGGACCCAAACTTCATCCACCATGCCATGTTTTGGAACTTGCATTGGGAACTATGATACAAGGATATAATACGACATGGTTTCAGGTGAAATCAGAATGTCAGATGCCGAGAAGGTTTTTTTGAACAGGTTGAAGGAATCATGCCTTCAACGGTTCAAAGACCATCTCCATTTGCCTTTCTCAAAGATACCAATGCACCTGCATAAATCTATAATTCATGACATGGATTCTGAATTTGGCATAGGTTGGTCAATAAAAAAAGTGAAAAGACAAATGTCTCAAAATTGCAAGAGATTTAGGTGCAATCAAACAAAGAAGATAAAAAAACTCCCGCCCGAGCTAAGGCTCAAAAAAAGGCCAATTGATGTCAATATAAAAGTATGGAAAGAACTTGTCAAATCATATGAGAAATCAGATGCAGGAAGGAATTCTGGTGAGGAGAGTATCCAGGTATTTCAATTTTCTCATAATATTATATCAAATTTCTTAAACAATTTTTATATTTTATTTGTGCATAGTTCAATTGACTTACTTTATGTTTCTGGACAAAGCCTCCAAAGCTAGGCTTGCAAAACTCCAAGCCATGCATCGTAGTGGCCAAAAAGGTTTACAAGCCTTGATCTGCACCTTTGTAAGTATATTTATTATGCGAAATGTTTTTTTTTTTTTAATTTGTTAGAAAAAGTAAATGATTACATATTTATTAGTTTAACTAGTCAATGTGCCATGTTTTGACAGGAAGACAAATATGATCGGCATCCAACTCATTTTGAAAACGAAATGTTACAAAATAAAAAGTGGACCGACTTTGTAATATGGATGGAGAACGAGGTATCAATATTACCGAAGGATCCCTTGCCTTGTTTTTTCCCTATTTTTATTCAATGGCTCCCCATTTGAGCATCCTTGTCCTTTATTTCCTTTGAATATTATGAACTTGTGGAATGTTCCTTGCAATTTATGGAGTTTGGAAATACTAGCCCTTGTTTTGTGGCTCCTGATAACAAACACAGTTTGCCTAGCAGGGCTTTGCCACTTTTGTTTAATTTATTTATATTTTCCTACTATTTGGATAAGTTGTATTCTCATCCAACATTCATAGGGCCTTCTTTCCCTTGGACCTTCTCTAACATAGTTGTTTTTCACTAATAGATGGGTGATAACTTCAACATCCATCTTACAAAGTGAACACATCCTAGGCCCTTGGTTACTTCTTCTTTGCAAATGATCTCAAAGAAGTAACTTGTCTCTCAACACTAGCCACATATAAACACGTGTCTTCATAGGAGCTCTAATATTCCAAAGGGGCTTCCACCACAATGATTTTGTCTTGTTCTGCATTACATAACATAGTATTGTACTTTGAAATCTATTATCTTAGAATAGGATTCTTGGACCAAACCAAACTATATTTATCATCCCTAATCCTTATATGAATATGATATAAAGTTCCACATAACATTGCCATTGTGCTAAATTCTCTCTTGCAAATCCCAAGAATACCAATACCAATACCAATACCATACTAATACAATACCATACTATACCATACCAATACCATACCAATACCAATACCAATACAATACCATACCATTKCATACCAATAACAATACCAATACCAATACCAATACATTGCATACCAATACCAATACCATTGCATGGTAATGGTATGTATTGGCAATGATATGCATACCAATGCCATACCAATACCAATACCATACCAATATCAATACCATACTATACCATGCCATACCAATACCAATACCAATCCCATACCATACCAATACCATACCAWTSCATACCATTGCATGGCAATGGTATGCATTGGCAATGATATGCATACCAAAACCATACCAATACCAACAACATACCATACCAATACCAATACCATTGCATACCATTGCATACCAATACCAATACCTTTGCATACCATTGCATGACAAAGGTATGCATTGGCAATGATGTGCATACCAATGCCATAACAATACCAATACCATACMAATATCAATATTGGTATGGTATTGGTATTGGTATAAAATTGGTATACCAATACCAAGTATTGGTCTACCATATCATTGCCAATATTGGTATGGTATACCCTACCAATATTGGCAATGATATGCATACCAATACCATATCGTAATATGAGATAACGTTCCACATAACATTGCCATTGTGCTAAATTCTCTCTTTCAAATCCCAAGAATACCAATACCAATACCATTCCAATAAAATACCATACCATACCATACCATACCAATACCATACCAATACCAATACCAATACAATACCATACCATTGCATACCAATAACAATACCAATACCAATACCATAACATTGCATACCAATACCAATACCATTGCATGGTAATGGTATGCATTGGCAATGATATGCATACCAATGCCATACCAATACCAATACCATACCAATACCAATACCATACCAATATCAATACCATACTATACCATACCAATACCAATACCAATACCATACTAATATCAATACCTTACAAATACCAATACCATCCCATACCATACCATACCAATACCAATACCATACCAATAGCAATACCATACTATACCATGCCATACCAATACCAATACCAATCCCATACCATACCAATACCAATACCAATACCATACCAATCCATACCATTGCATACCAATACCAATACCAATACTAATACCATTGCATGGCAATGGTATGCATTGACAATGATATGCATACCAATACCATACCAATACCAACAACATACCATACCAATACCAATACCATTGCATACCATTGCGTGCCAATACCAGTACCTTTGCATACCATTGCATGACAAAGGTATGCATTGGCAATGATGTGCATACCAATTCCATAACAATACCAATACCATACCAATATCAATATTGGTACGGTATTGGTATTGGTATGAAATTGGTATACCAATACCAAATATTGGTCTACCATATCATTGCCAATATTGGTATGGTATACCATACCAATATTGACAATGATATGCATACCAATACCATACCAATACCAATACCAATACCAATACAATACCATACCAATACCAATACCAATACCAATACAATACCATACAATACCAATACCAATAAAATACCATACCAATACCAATACCAATACAATATCATACAATACCAATACCAATACCAGTACAAATACCATAGCCAAAAACGCCCGACAAAGTGATCTTGAAAATCAATCTCATCTTCAGAAATTGCACTATGCCTCATTGACGAAAACCCTAGTGCCAGAGATACTCCAAAAAATGGTTTTCCGGTCGATAGAATGATAACGTAGGGGCCCCACTAGTTGAAAAATTGTGCTCTTAATCCAATGAAACTGACGATTCATGCATCTGAGTCCTGGTTTGATTTTTATCGTGAGTTTCAACTCACCTCCTAAATCCATTTAGAGACATGTGGTCAATTCGGTTTAGGGGCATAAAATCCAAACTGAGTAGCATAACAGACTTCTTTAAGCTCGAAAAAGTCTATTTGGACAAGGCCCACATGACTACACTATCCAAAACGACCTGACATAGTGTTCTTGAAAATCGACCTTCTCTTCAGAAATTGCACAATGCCTCATTGACCAAAACCCTAGTGTTGGAGATACTCCAACAAATGGTTTTCCAGTCGAAGAAATGATAGAGTAAGAGCCCCAATAGATGAAACCCAGTGCTACGGATCCAATGCAACTGATGGTTCATGCATTCAAGTCTCGGTTTGAGTTATATTGATAGTTGCAACTCACCTCCTCAGGCCATTCAAGGACATGTGGCCAATTTGGTCTAGGGGAATAAAATCCAAACCGAGTAGCATAATGGAGTTTCATAAGCTCCCACAAGTCTGTTTGGCCAATTCCCATGTGACTACACTAGAAAAAAATGCTCGACAGAGTGTTCTTGAAAATTGAACTCATCTTCATAAATTTCACTATGCCTCGTTGACCAAAACTCTAGTGCCACAGATACTACAACAAATGGTTTTTTGGTCGACGGAATGATAGCGTAGGGGCCCCACTAGCTAAAACCCAGTGCTCTTAATCTAATGCAACTGATGGTTCATGCATATGAGTCTCGGTGATGTAGGAGCATCGTTGGTAAGAGCACAGAGGCGGGACCACTCAACACGTGAGAGTTCTTCCAGAACTTTTGTGTGGGAAGTTACAACTGATTTTGAAATCTGCCTTCACTCAACTCCAGAATTTACCTTTGGAGGCACGCTTGAACCAGTGCCAAATTTTACCCTTTGAGGCAAGTTTTGAAATCATAAACATAGCAAGAGTTTCCACTATGGCTCTGGAATGCGACGGATGAATTTTAGAGTAGGCAAGTAGCCAGGGGAAACCCTAGAAATATTTTTGAGTTAAGTAGAAGTTTGTACGCCTAGTTGGAGGGAGCTGTAATACAGAGAGAAATTAGTTGTAAGAGAGAACTACGAGTTAGCAAGAGATCTCAGTTTTTTGAGTTACTATAATTTTGAATGTATTATGTAGCCATTGGGCACTTATGAATATAACAAAAGGAAAATTGATACAAATGTATGGTGTGTGGACTGTGTGTGTTTTCCTGTCATTTCTTTTTTCATGAACAAGTGGATGGAACTATGAGTTTTTCCAGTTTCAATTGTTTCTCTTCATTGGAAGCTCTATAAGGTGTGCATCGAGCTAGAGAGGAACGTAAGGAAATCAGGAGGAATTTCTTAGCAAGAAATAGCGTGGATTTGAGTTATCGAAATCCCTCAGACGCAAGGAGTGCGTGAGAAATCGAAGTTTGAACCAGAAAAAGCTCAGAAGGAACAACACTTCAGAAAGTGTTATCGAGATCTAGGAACTCATTCCCTGGAAGAAGAAAAGACCGAGTCTTCGAAGACTTGAAAATCTTCTAAGTCTGAAGCGAGTAAAAGCTCAGGAGGAAAAATGTCGTCGAGCATTGGATCGTGGTGGAGAATCCCACAGATTGTCTGATTTGAGGTAGGAGCATAGGCTTTAACACTGTGTAGATCCAGGAGGGGAGATCGCGAAGATTTGAACAGACGGTGGAGAGTCCTCGAGGAGAAACGTCGAAACCCCGCAATTCGTTGGATAAGGTGGAGCTGCACGGAGGTTAGCGATGAGAGATTCTTGACATCCAAAGCTCAGGAGGAATAGTGACCATCGATCTCAGATAGATCTGGACCATCGGTCCATTTTTCGAACATGGGTATCGTGAGCTAGGAGGCGGAGTTCTTTGCGCTTCAAACCCTCGAGTCGTGAGATCGCGATTCAACCTAAACCGTCGATCACAGGTAGATCTAGATTGTTGGTCCACATTGGGATTTTGGGTATTGCAAGCTGGAAGGATAGAGGTCCTTGTCTCCCAAAACCCCGAATCGTGAAATAGCGAGGTCATTCCATTTTGCGAACTCGGGTATTGCAAGCTTGGAGGCAGAGTTCTTTGCGCTTCAAACCCCCAAGTTGTGAGATCATGATTTGACCTGAACTGTCGATCACAGGAAGATCTGGACAGTTGTCCCACATCGTGATTTTGGGTATCACAAGTTGGAAGTACAGAGGTCCTTGTCTCCCAAACCCCAAATCGCGAAATAGTGAAATAGTGAGGCCAGACGTGGATCGTAGATCCCATGATTATTGTGAGTCATTGATCGAATGCCGAGACATTTCATCATTTCGGCAACCAGGGATCCCCCAATCACGATTCACGAAAGGCAGGAAGGATAAGGGTGCGGTCACAGCTCTTGGTCATGTGTTGTGGGAGCTCACGCTTGGCGCTTGGAAAAGTCAACTGAGAATTTGTGGGGGACTTGTGTGGTCGTTCAAAGGGTTCTAGTTTGGAACCAGAAGAGCCATTTCGGCTTCGAGACCAGAAGATCCTGACTGGGAGGTTGCGCAACCCTTAAGAGTGATAGGGGGTCTGCATTAGGTGGTATCAGAGCCTAAGTTTTTCATCTGTAGACTTTAGGCGAAGGAGGAAAACAAGGAGACAGAGAACTCGGAGCTATACTCTGTGTGTGACAGATAGTCAACATAATGTCGCCAAGAAGATGAGAGCTGCCTTTATCCAACCGTGTTGTAGAGAGGGAGATGCGAGAGATTTTCACTCGATTGGAAACAATGGAAGCAACACAGAGAAAAGCACCTGATGTTGGGGATGTTAGTGATGTAGAAAGTGAAGAGGTTGAGGTTGAAGAAGCTGCAAGAGAGGATGCTGCAGAAGAACATTTGTTGAGAGTAGTTGCCATATTGGGAGGCAGAGCTTGATAGAGGTCCCCATGTATGAGGGAAATCTAGATGCTGAAGAACTATTGGATTGGATAAGATCCATGGACAAACACTTCAACTATGAAGATGTCGATGAGAAGAAGAAGGTGAAGCAGGCAATCACCAGGCTAAAAGGGCATGCAACACTATGGTGGGACGAACTATAGGCTGAGAGGAGAAGTAAAGGAAAATAGAGGATAAAGAGTTGGGACAAGATGGTAGCCAAATTGAAGGATAAGTTCATACCCAAATAATACCAGATCAATTTGTTCAAGAAGCTATAGAACCTGAGACAGAAAGGGATGACAGTCAAGGAGTACACCGAGGAGTTCTACCGGTTGAACATCGGAACTGGACAAAGGGGGAGAGAAAAAGAAAGAGTCGCCAGATATATAAATGGCTTGAGATATGAAATCCAGGATGAGCTTAGCATGATGTCAGTGAGGACTGTGGAAGATGCTTATCAGTTTGCACTGAAGGCAAAGGAGAAGCTGGACAGAAAACAAAACCAGTGAGGAAGAGGTAAAGGCTCGGTCCCGAGAAAAAGCAAGGGATTTAACTGTGACAGAGCACATCAGTCTAAGGACGAGGCTGAGAAACCACACAATCACTTAGAATGAGGAGGAAATTCACGAGGAAGAGAAAATGGTGGAAGAAACTCTTCTAGAGGAAGAGGTCGAGGAGGAGTAAGGTGCTATAATTGTGGAAAGATAGGACACATGTCTTGGGAATGTCCCAAGAAGAAGAAGGAAGTAGGAGAAGCTCACATTTTAGAAGCACGATGAATATATGTTGAAGCAAAAGGAGTAGAGGATGGAGCATCCCTGATGTTGAGAAAAGTTCTCTTAAAACCAGAGGCAGAAATTGAAAATCCAGTGCAGAGAAACAATCTCTTCAGGACAGCTTGCAAGACTAAGGACAAAGTATGCAAGGTGATCATTGACAGTGGGAGTACTGACAACCTAGTATCCATAGAGATGGTGGATAAATTGGAGTTGAAGAGAACTACACATCCAAGGCCATACAAAGTCTCATGGCTGCAAAAAGGACACCATGTAATGATCACTAAACAATGCCTAGTTGAAATTAAAATAGGAGGATATAAATATGAAACCCATGTGATGTAATCCCCATGGACGTATGCCACATGTTGTTGGGAAGACCATGGAAGTTTAACAGAAATGTCATTCATGATGGAAGGAAGAATACATATACATTGGAGAAGAATGGTAGGAAACATATGTTGCTACCAATGGAGGAGAATAAAGTGAAAGAGGAAGCCAGTACAAGCATACTTCTCATGAGTGGGAAGGAACTTCTGAAAGAAGTCAAGGAAGAACAGGAGATGAAATTCATTGTGGTGAGGAAGCCCAAATCCATCATTACGAGTACATCAATGGATGATTTACCTGAAGAAGTTCAGGAGCTGCTAGATAATTTTGTTGATATAGTGGTGGATGAGCTATTGAACTCATTGTCGCCCATCAGGAGTATTAGACATCATATCAACTTGATACCAAGAGAAAGCATGCCAAACAAAGTAGCATACATATTAACACCTCGAGAGAATGAGGAGGTGAGGAACCAAGTCCAAGAGTTGCTAGATAAGGGTTTAGTCAGAGAAAGCTTGAGCCCATGCACAGTACCAACTGTGTTAAGCCCAAAGAAAGATGGAGGATGGAGAATGTGCAC
>JASDQU010737867.1:238048-260849 GCA_032191745.1 Picea mariana
TTCAAATTTTAGCTGGTTGGGAAGGTAACCCAACAACTTCAACTTCATAAAATGATGATTTTTAATAGCACTGTACATATTGTATATAACTTTCTTTACAGATTTGATTGAGTTTTTACTTTTTACTTTTTAGTAAAGTCATTTGAGAGAATAAGAACTAGCAAATATGACTATAATGAATATAATTAGCACTCTCTTTTGTTCCTTGATCCTATCTCACTTTGTAAAAACCATCAAATATAAACCCTATTTTTTTCAGAAAGATGAATATGTCATAGCAGAAATCATGCAACTGTAATGACACTAAAAAACCATCCAATAACTCAATTATTGAATGAACCTACCCATAAAGTTTGAATGAATTTATTTGATGACTAATCGATTCTAGATTCACTAAAACAAAAATGTATGTGGGAGGTTTACAATCACTTAATTAGATAGTTAAAAATAAATAAATAAAAATTGAACATCATAGTTGTCATTCATTTGAATGGAACGACTGGCGTTCCCTTGGTACGGTTGTTGTTACCTTTGTGGTTAGTTTCATTCATTTGAAAGTAATGACTATTGTTCCTTTATCGCGACTTCCATTTCTTTTGTTGTGATTGCCGTTCCCTTGGTACAATTGTTGTTCCCTTTGTGGTTAGTGTCATTCATTTGAAAGTAACGATTGTCATTCCTTTATCATGACTGCCATTTATTTTGTTGCGATTGTCATTCCCTTTGTATGATTGTTGTTCCCTTTGCAGGTAGTATTGTTCGGTCGAATGTAACAACTGTCATCCTCTTTATCACGATTGTCATTCCTTTTTTTGGGTCACACTGTTCATTCGAAGGAAACAGTTGTTGTTCATTTCTGTAGTTTTTCCTTATTGTTGTTCCTTTCTCCCAAAAGTCACAATTATTTTCTCATGAACATGCATGCCATTATTACGTTAGCCACTCCTTTGGGTATGACCTTCACCAATTAATTTTCATCAGCACCACTTCTAAATTATTTTTCATATTTTTGTGTGGACTATCTAGCATACCTTATCGAATTGTTTTTGAATTAATTTCTCTGAATTATCTTAAATATCGTTCATAATCCTTAACCACCATAATTTGTTTCTTTCCCCCATATATATACATATACTTGAATGATAATTTTCCTTCATATCATAATAAGCAGACTAAAGCACATTTTACTTGGAATTCTTACAATTCTTACGCCATCCCTCACTCTTAAGGAGTAGATGAGCCTCCCTTAATAGAGCCTTCAAAAAAAAAAATGATGGAAAAAAAAATAAAAAAAGATAAGTAATAAAATTCTCCCACAAAGGATAGGGGGTCTCATCATGAGCCGACCTACCATGATCATAATATAATAACATAAGTGACATTCCCACTATGGCTACCACACCAGGGCAATGGCCTTTGGCATTTTTTCATCAAAGGGAAAGAGGTCTCATCATGAGCCGACTTGTTCACTTAGGTTACAATGTAGTGAGTGGCATTATCATTATCTGGCTACCAAACTAGGATAGTGGTCTTTTCGTTAAAATACAATTCAAACTATTTATTGAGGATACATGCTCATCTATGGGTTAAAAGACAACCCTGTCGAGGTTATGGACGCCTACTGGCAGCATTGGCTCTACCTGTGGTATGGAAGTTTACCTTAAATACGCCAAGTTTTTTGTGTGTTCCTAGACTTCCTTTCCTAACAACGAGGCTATCATTTTGGTTATATATAATAAAAAGGGAAAGTAACAAGGTTATGACATGTGGAATATTTTTAAACATGTGAACAAATTTAAATTATTCGGGATTTTTTTCCTTAAACGTTTTTTTGAACATAGCTATGTAAATTTAAATTTCCCACACAAAAATTATTATTGTTCATGATTACCGTTAAATTGATTTTGAAGGTTACTAATGATTGATCTCCCAGCGGTGACGACGACATAGTAATCACACCTCACCTAAACTACCTGCCATAATTAAACTCGCACAAGTCGACAGTCAAGGTCAACCTTTCCATTTATGAGGGGGCAGATATCCTACACATTTACCAATAGATCATAATGATTGAAATAAATGGAAAAAACACATTTTTATATACATCTGTTATTATATGATATTTTTTATTTCTGGTCATAATATCTCAAAAGCTAGTCAAACTAAGCTACAGCCAGGAACGATAGCAGTCTTCATCTATTCACAGAAGATATGGGCGACCGAAGTGTACACAGAGAGCCCACATTGCTGTAGGTAACTGACTAGGCGAGGGAAATTTTACATCATCTAGAGTGGACAGAATATTTCACCATATTGCAGGGATATGACACAAATATCACGCTAGAAAATTTCCATACCTTTCAGAGAGGAGTCTTTGTGATCCGAGACATACAAATTATGGTCCCTGAGGAAATTATAGCAGAGATTATAGGCCTCCCCAACGAAGGCATACAATGGACGGGGAAGTATACAATGCTCAAGGAGGTTGTGGAATGTTTCATAGAACCTAGAGAATAATTCGATAAAAATGGGAAGGGACTCAACCCCACCTCTCTCAGCGAGCCATGGAGGGAGCTGGAAGGAGTAATACAAAGGTATATCACCTGTGATGGGAGGTATGATGTGGTGCGACCGCGCCGCCTCAAATTGTTAGCAGTGCTCAAACAAAGGTTAGTAATAAATTTTCCATTTTTCCTAAATTCCATGTTAGATGAAGTTGCTGCAAGAACTGAGAAGGCTAAATATTGTTTCACCATAATTAGTCACCATGGACTAGTAAAGTTAATAGTAAATAGGGCCCTAAGTGAAACTCAAATAACTTGGGGTGATCTAATTGAGGTTGATAAGCCCCTACAAATCAAACAACCCTAAATCCACCAAGAAACCCCCTCACAGAGAATTGAGATATCTCAGGAAGAATGAGGTAGTGCCCAAATGGAAGTTCCATTACCCCAACCTGAAATTGAAGAAGACCCCATGCCTACTAGAAAAAACTCAAACCTCACAGGTAGAAACATCAAAGAAGAAGAGAAAAATAACAATTGTTGTTCTTGAAACCTCTACTATGAAAAGAAGAAGAAGAAAATAGATAATTCAACCTGAAAATATTCAGGAAACCACACAGACAGAACAACCCTCATAGGAAAATATTCAGGAAATTGAATAGACAGAACAACCCTTACAGAAAGACACTCAGGAAAATACACAACCATCACTTGAAATCCTTACAGAACAATTCTTCAGAAATTATGAGGTAGAGATGGCTCGAGTATTAGGGAACTTAGAGACATCAGTGATCAAAGACACAAGAAGGACTAAAGAACACCAAGCACCAACTTGCTCTTCAAACCCTGCCTTGGACTTCCCTGACATAGAGATGCAATTACCCAAAGATACAAAACAACTAGAACCTCACACTGAGGTAAACAAACCTGCAGAACAGATAGAGCACACAGAAGAAACAGGGGAATAGTCATTAGTTGATGAAGGTGAGGAAAAGCTTGACATTCCCCACAAACAGAAAATAGCAGGCAAAGGCCACAATAAAATCAGAAAATTGAAATAGGAAAACAAGTTGTTGAGGAGAAGGGTTAAAAAAATTAAAGTACTAAAGTATAAAGTTGGTAGACTCAAATAAATAATTAAATAATTAAGGAAACAATTGGAGCAAGATGATAAGGCCTATGAAAGGAAGAAATCCAAAAGGCCCGAAACATAGGGAAGGAACCCACTTCTTAGGAAGACAGTCCATACAATTTCTGTTGGAGCACAGACAGATTTGCATGCCCCTGAAGAAACAATAGATATGGAAGCTCAAACATAGATTCTAGCATCAAAGGAAGTAGTTGTTCAAAATGAAGAAGTGATTCCTTTGGAAACACATGAAATGGACACTAAAACAGAGATTCCAGCAGCAAAATAAAAAACTTCCCAACCTAAGGAAGTGCTTCCTACATATTTTCATGCTCCTGTAGAGACAATTGATGCAGAGACCTAGACAAATGCCCCATTAACAGAAGAGACAATTGTTCAAACTGAGGAGTCATTTGAGTCCCCTGAACAATATTCTATTATTAGTAGGTTGGAGGTAGAACTGATGCAATCCCAACAAGCCTTTACTCAAAGAAGAGAAGAAATGGTGACCATGGCAAAGCATCAGAGAGTTGTCAAACAAATTAAATACATTTCAGAAACAAAGAATGAGACTTTTTTTGAGCTAAGAAGAGCTCAAGGGAAGGTGAAGAAAGTACAGGGCAAGTTAGAAAAAGCTTTGGATCAAATCAAAGAAATTTTCTCTGTCTATTCTGATATAGTAGCCTGTAGGGATCCTACTACCAATTACACCTTATTTTTATTGGAACGTTATTTGTTGCTAAGGATAAAATCTATAAGAGCAGGAAAAACATTTGATTTCACCACTATTTTTGAGTTTGTTTTATGCTTTAGAGAACAAGAAGGAGTGAAATTCTTTCTGTGTGAGATATACCTTCACAACTTCATCCTAGGAGAAAAAAAAAAGATAACCCTAATCCTTTCATTAGGGACATATAGTTTCAAGAATTCTTTTCTTTTACCAAGAACCAAACCAGGTGGGATAAATCACACAAGGTTTTTATGAAAAGGGAGACTGGGTTAGATCTCTAGATCAGAGGGGAACCTCCTAAATCTTTTCCGGCCATTATGCGGCACAAAACATTCATGAAAAGGAAAAAGGTTGTAGAATCCTTATCCCCTGTCCACTGAAAGGTTGTACGTTCGGGTCTACCATATTTTAGGGAGATTAAAGAAGAATATATTGCTGCTTCCAAACTAAGATGGGATGTCTCCCCAAATGCAGTCAAGAATAGGGAACCTTTTTGCTTCAAAAACTTTCATGCAGCTACCTTAAGGTTGGAGAGATATGCTAGAATGATCTTGGATGAAGGACCTTCCGGGATTGGGTGCAGATATAGTCCTCCTATTATTTGGTATCCTCCATATGGTTACCAAAGTGATTATTATATCAATAGGAAGAAGGAAGAAGTTTCTTTTGAAAAGCTCAAAAATAAGAGTGGTTTCAGGAGACCTGGTGAACATACCTCTCCTCCTTTCAGCATCACTGTTTTACATGTAAAATCTTTTCTTGCATGAGGACATGCAAGAAGGTAAGTTGGGGGGTATGTTGAGTCAAGAAAAATTTACAAATATCCTCCTTATCACCATGGTTTATGATATAATCTTGATTGACTTTTCTATTAATTAGAGATAATTAGGAAATAAAATGATTAAAAAATCTTCTAGAATATTATTGAGTGATATTAGATAATTTCTGAATTTTGGTTTGAATTGTTTTATTTTATTGTAGGAATGGACAAATATGCTTAAACTCAAAGATTATGAAGATGCACAGACTATTGGAGGTCAAGGAAATCAGGGGTAAAGCAGTTTTGAGGAAGATTGATTCTCTATTTGTAATCTTTATAAATAGTAAAAGCAATCATGAGTATATCTCGATCCTTGGGATAGCTTAATCTACCATATCATTGTAATATATAGAGAGAAATGAATAATAGAGAAACAAAGAAGAAATTTATCCAAGAATTTGGATCTCTGAATTGCTCTGTTCAAGCAGCCTATTGTAAATGTTGTACCAGTTATGGAATTAATATCAGCTTTGAGCGTTTTAACTATATTTTCATACTGAGTTCTTAGCAGCAGTACTTCTGAAGAATGTGGGCCCAGTCGGAAGGAGTTAGTTTCTCAATCTATAATCATATTAATTTGATTTCAGTCCTGTGATTTAAATCTTTTTGCAACAGTTAAGATAAATGCGTGAGTGTGTTGATGATTTCATAAACTAGTTATGCTATTTAATTACATCGAATAGATGTCTTAATTTAATTTTATCGATTGTTATTCCAAATCCCATTGCTATAGTTTATTTGTTTGACAGTTCCTCTCATTTTTGCATATGTTGTTCCTTTATTAAATTTACATTAGTTGTTCCTTTCATTAAATTCATAGTTGTTGTTTATTTTGCTTAAAGTTACATTTGTTGTGCCTTCTCAATTTTACAGTAATTCATTGTTTCTTTTCTAGCAGGTTAAATATCCATTGACAGATTGATTCATTAAGTACTTTTAGATTGAATTATTGTTTCCATATTCAGATGAAATAGATTGATTCATCAAGTGTTTTCACGGATTAAATTACTGTTTCCTAGCTAGATGAATTCAACAATTTGCTTAATGCCTTTAATTCGCAAGAATGTTTTAGATTAGATTACAATTCTGTTAAGTGAATTCTTAGTTTCAAAATGAATGTGTGAGGAACTAGATTATTGATAAAATCGTATTTTCTTTAGCTACACGATTTTGGCCTCTACAACTATATTCATAGACTTTGCCGATATTCTTGAAAGAAAAGATGAATCCTCGGGTTGATAAATTAATGTTAAACTAAGTTTGTTTTTAGGACATCTTTAGAGCCCAACACCAGCTACAGGGTTGATCTTCGCACCCAGCTGAAGATCCAGAATACAAGAATTCCTTACAACCACAACACTTCTATCTCACTATTGCTCTCATCAAAAATAATAGTAACAACCCTCTCAACTCTTCTAGACCTTTATTTATACATTACATGAATCTTGGACAACCTTATACCAAATTCTAGGTGTTAAAACCCTAGATGCAAAAACCCTAAGTCCATGTGATCCGTGTTTTAAGGGCTTCGTCAGCCTGTTATTCCTTCTTTTCCATGAGGTGCTCCAAAGAAACTGTTGGTGTCTTCCTCCATTTGCTGAGTTGTACATGATATATATTCTTTGCTTCTTTTTCTTCCTTGATCTTCTCTTTCAATGGCTTGCTTTTCCTTTACCTCGTTCCTTCTTTTCTACTTCTTTAACCACTTCGACCCTTCCGCGCACTTTGTGTTTTGTCTTTCTTCTTCCTTAATCTTTGATTTCTTCCTTAATACATGAACAAGGGCCAACATGACCCCAAGACTCACATGTGACTCATCCCAAGCCATAACAAGATTGATCTTCCTGTATTACTTCGACTACAGACTACGCAGAGCAGCCTCTGTTTTCTGATATGTCCCTCCCTATCATGTGCAAACTGTCTTTTCTATGTCTAGTACCCACTTTCAACTGCACTTGGTACCTAGACCCTTCTTTTCTTGCTTTTACTGAGAGTTGTGAGGCAAATGGTTGTCACAATACAAATTCAACCGACTCCCATTTACTAAACCATCCTTCCATTATCCATTAAGTGTATTCAACTGCACAACTCCTCCTTCTGTAACATAGGAAACTTTGAATGGCCCAAGCCAATGTGTCCTAAAATTTCTTGGATGCTTCATGAACTTTTTGTCATATAAAAGTACCAAATATCCTTTCTTAAATGCTTTCTTCTTGATATGTCTTTCATGGTAATCCTTTTCTCATTCTTTTTGTACCTACTGATGAAATCATGCAATAAACATGTCTTCTTCTAATTCTATAAACTGCACGAGACTGTCTTGAACAACGTCAGTGTCATCAATACGTGCAAATGATGCAATTCGTAAACTAGGAACCAAATATTCCATAGGTACTACTGCTTCCTGGCCATACACTAACTTAAAGGAAGTCTGCATTGTCATATTTTTGCAAGTAGTTCAATAAGCCCATAATACTACTGGAATTCTTAAATCCCAATCATCTATGTTAACACTGCAAATCTGTGTCAGCACTGTCTCCAAGATCTCATTGAAAGCTTCAACTATACCATTCTCTTGTGGGTGGTATGGTGTTCTCTTTTGATGTGAACTTCGAACTCCTGAGTCAAGGCTTCAATGGTTTTTTTAATGAAGTGTGTACCTTGATCACTCATAAGGATCTTCAAGCATCCAAATATGGCTATGATATCATCAAATATGAATCGCGCAGCTGTAGTTGCGCTATGGTCCTTAACTCCTCTTACTTCTACCCATCTGGTAAAATATTTAGTAGTAATGATGATGTATCGGGCTCCTGTGTGCCTTCTTAGTGGGTTGATAGGTCCCATAAATTCAATAGCACATTTATCAAAGGCCTATTAAGTTAGCTGAGGTGATAAAGGCATTTCATCCTATCTAGAAGGCTTCCCTATCCTTTGGCATACATCACAGGCTCTGTAGTAATCCTTAACATCCTTATGTAAAGTGGGCCACCAGAGGCTAGCTCTGAGAACCTTGTACGTTGTTGTTTTCCCTACATAATGTCCTATTGTGATGCCTTCATGCGTTTCTTCTAGAATCAATGGTCTTTCTACCTTCATAACGCATCTCCTCAAGATCTCATCTAGTCCCATATTATATAACTATCCAACTATAAGTTGAAAATATGCTGTGTGGACTACCAACTGTTTCTTATGAATAATTGTATACTCACGAGGTTCCATTCCTATGGATAGGAACTGGACTATCTCGGAAAAGTTATCATCGAATTTACTGATGGACAACAACTGTGCATCTGGTAGTGTATCATCCAAGCTGGTAGGTTCCTCTCCATGTTCTAACCTGGATAAGTGGTCAGGTCCCTTATTCATTCTCCCTAGCTTGACCACAATATCAAAATCATATTCCTGTAATAATAATATCCATATGCATATTCCTCCCCCAACACTGGCTTGTTTACTAAGTATTTCAATGCAAAATGATCAGTAAACATCTTAAAATGTCCTCACAACAAGTAGTGTCTAAACTTCTACAGCGCGTATACCATAGCTAAGCCTTCCCTTTCAGTGTTAGTATAATTTATTTTAGATGTAGAAATCTTCCTGCTCGCAAAGGATATAGGGTGGTCAATACATCCTACACCTGGTTGTGCTAAAACTTCTCCTAATGAAATGGATGAACCATCAACATGAACATTGAATTCCTTACTCCAATCTAGGAAAATCAAAATAGGTGTAGTGATCATTTTCTTCTTTAGTGATTCAAATCTCTATTGGCATTCCTTTGTCCATTGAAACTTACTATGTTTCTTTAATAGCTTCTCCATAGGTGTTTTTATTTGTTTGTAGCCCTTAATGAACTTTTTGTAGTATCCAGTGTGTCCCAATGTAGTGTGTAGTTGTCTAACTTAAGTAGGAGGAGATAGATCAACAATTGTTGTAGGTGAATCCCCCTGCAGACAAGTGGATTCCCTCTTGGCCTCTAGACTCCTAAGGCCAAGATATATAAGTATTAACATGGACACTGACTTCCTTTTAGATATGATCAAGCTAATGAATGAAAGAGAAGTAAAAAGATATGTACCTTATTAGCGACGTTTGTCCTTGCAAAGTCCTAGCTAAGCTTTGATCCTGAGGTCCTTGATAGATCCTGTAGGACAAACAAAGGTACAAAAGACTTCCTACTCTACTGAGATTATCTCAAACATAGATTCATCTACTGCAGACAAACTCATATGGAACAAGAATATGTTTGAAATAAACAGTCCAAGCATTGATTATTAATGAGAAAAATTAAATATACTTACAATCCTTTGAATGAAGGTGCAATAGCCTCTTCCAGTTCTCCTTGTCCAATCCCTTTGCTCAAATAATCTCCATTAGTTTCTTTGATGACATCTCACTCATGAGATCATAAGTTTGATGTAATTCTCAATCTCCATTGTACCTTTCACCATGAAAAGGTCTCCTTATATAACCTTGGAGAGGTCCAACCACTTGAGAGATCTTTGGGATGAGTTGAGGATTCTTCTCCTTCAGTTGAGGATATCCCCTAAGATCATGTCTTAACCATCTATTTGAATCCAACTACCTTCAGGAATTGAGGGATTTTTCCCTTATTTGCCTCAACAAATTCTAAAAAAAGGGTAGCTCTCCCCCAAAAGGGTGCACAGGGTGCTCAAGCACTACCCCAAAGAGGCTTAGGGAGTGCCAGCACTCCCTGACAGTGGGTAGGGGAGCGCTCCTCTCCAAAATCCATTTTTTTATGGTTTTCTCAATGTCAAAAGGCTTGTACTTCCTATCAAGTGATTTATCTTCTTCCAAACTAACCTTTGAGGTGTCTTAAGTGTATTTATGATGTCGTTAGAGGCACGACATATGAAAGATGGTAGTATGATTCTTATGACACTTGCAACACTTGTGGTCAAGATGCGACACTTGTGGAAAAGATGCGACACTTACAACACTCATGATGATGACACTTGCGACACTGTCGAAGTGAGTAATTTTGAGGTGTAACAGATTTCCCCCCAAAGTAGGAAGTTAGAAGACAATGATGATTGAAGTAATTTTTAGAATTTTTCGAGCGAGGGTATGGAAACAAAGAAACCAGAAAAATTTGCACACAACCATCAAACAAATATTATGACATGTTTCAAAACCCAAGGCATGAATACTTATGCTTGAGTGATAAATAATTTTTAGGTATGGCCACCATAAAATACACTGCGGATCCATAATTATATTGACAAAATGGTATAGCCACCGCAGATACAATGTGGATCTATAATCCTATGACCTAAACTGATCATAGCCACTAAAAATACATAGTGGATCTACGAGATGACAAGACATAGCCATGAACAATACAAAGTGGATCTATGTAAGAGTATATGTGTCATAGTTCAAAAGAACTTCTTTGCAACCTGGGAAAAGTACATATAAGAGTGATAAATCAACCCAGGGTCTTCTTACCGATCCTGATGTAGTATGAATCTAACCATGTGAATAGATGTCTTGATGTCGAACATGGCAGAAACCACTTGATTACTGGTCAATGATGTAAACCGTTAACAAGCACGAGGGAGATCACCATTGATGTCAATGATTCCCAAGGTACTCTAGTACATATCGGAAAATGTGAATGAATGTGATGAAGTCAAACATCTGTGGAATCATTCGATCAGGGGTCAATGATGTAAACCCAGTGTCAGACACGAGGAGGCCTCCCACTCATACATGCAGGTCCCAAGGTACTAATTGGTTTCTAAGTCTAGTTCCTAGATAATGCGTTGAAGTTGATAGGAATAGACTCGTCAAAGGAGGGCCTTGATGTATCCCCCATCAACGACATGAAAATGACACAGAGATGCAATTGGTGGATCAAATGAACATAGACTGACACGAGTATTGAAACATGATATTTGTGATGGATGACTCTCGAGGCAGATACTTCCCTTGAATACTAAGGCACAACAACAGAAACTTGACATGGACCAAAACTTGATGATGTAGTGGATAATATGACTTTCTTCAAGTGACCCAAAGGAGTAAAAGAAACTCAGAGGATTAGCTCAGTGCAGAGGTTCAACCGGTTAAAATGCATGCAAAGACAAAGTGTCATATTCAAGGGAGACCATAAGAGTTACTAGTAGTGTTCTAAAAAATTGCTTGGCTTGCTTCTTTCAATTTTTCCCCCATCCAGATAGACAAGTACCTCTTTTTAATTTAACGAGCTCGAGGAGGGTAACACATGCATGATATGACTCACCTTCGGTAAATCCCTCTTCCTTTGTTTAATGAAATGGAAGAAGTAAGGGTTCGATCTCATATAATCCCTTCAATGTATGATTGTTTAATGAGTCCAGAGAAGGTAAAATCGATGGTTTTTCATATTTAGATATCTGAAAACAACTTAAAGATGACTCCAATGTTGTCCTTTTTTGTAATGTTAGTCTCGTGAGGCCGAAAAAGAGATAAATTATCACTCGAAAGATGCCCTTTCAAACCTTTTAACGAGTGGGAAAGGAAGCAATATCACTCGATAATCTTTTCATGTTTAGAGAGTCTGAAAAGAGCTTAAAGACAACTCTAGGGGGTTCCTTTTTCATTTATTCATGCAGGTCCAAAAAAGAGATAAAATTTTACCCAGTTTCATTCTCATGTATTTACGAGCATGAGAAAGAACAAAGACTAATGTCGGTATGCCCCTAGCTTGAAAGATGGGGGATTAACTCTAGAATGATCATCAAACACTGGAGACATGACCTCCAAGCTTCAATTCATTCACTGACTTTGAGATTGTCACCAATTTCTCTACTAGATGGAGAAAAATGATAAGGGTGGATGAAATGAAGGTTCAAGAGAGGTGATTGTTTCATTTTTTAACGAGCTTGACACATAAAAATAACTATTTTCAAGTCTCTGGGTTCTATCCCTAGATTGTTGTTTCTTTTTTTAATGAGATTTCTACAGAGAGGAAAACCATACTCAAGGCCTCTGTTTCATTTTTTAATGGGATTGCGACAGAGAAAAGAAACTATGCTCGTGGAGTCTTCTTGATCATGGCTTCCAAGAAAATAATGCTCTGGAAGAACACCATGTCAAGGGACAAAACTCAGTCATGGATTCCAAGAGATCTTCACTGGATGGAATAAAATTACTCTGGAAGGAACACGTGTCGAGGACTGCGACAATGTTAAGGAGATCAGGCTCCAATATCCCTACCGAAGAGATCACCATGTCAACTACCGGATCCAAATCATCAGAAGTTGAAAGCATGGGAGACGATGGAAAATTGACAATAGGAGGGGAGATAGAGTATATATCATCAGAAGGAAAAATTGGGGAAATGCAGTCGATCCTAGACGACAAGGAACTTAACTGTGATGGCATCGAGTAACTGTTGGGTGCCAATAGATGTTGGTCATCCGACGAGGGAGAAGCAGATTGGATAGAAACATATGATGTTTTGGCTGGACTAAGTAGCACGGTGTCACCTAGTGCATCGAATTCCAATGGACTAGGTACAATCCAAGGGTCAAATGATTCCAAAGATTGATAAGCCACGGTTGAAATCATATCGATGGTGGAAATATGATGTGTAGTTGGTGGAAGTGGTGTAGGGAAGGTACCCATGAGGCTAGAATCTTTCAGTAAGCCAAAACCAACAATTTCATACGTGATCTTGTGGTCTCCCAAGAAAGGAGTATTTTTGGTAGCGGGATCACGAGCATCGGTCATGAAGAAATGCAACTGATCAATAGTGACAATTTTTCCTTGATGAGGAAATTGTACACATCGAAAGACTGATGAGGCAATGACAGTCATAGCATAAAACCAACTTCTTTGAAGTAACAATTTCTAATTGAGGGGAGCATCGACTACCTCGACATCAACAGTGACAGTTTTTCCACCCAATTGGATGGGTAGGGACTGTAAAATCCCATGGGGATGGAAACCTCACCGATTGAAGGCGCGTAACATCATTGGGGATTTGTTAAGTGCGGGTGATTTTAAGCCTTTCCAACACGCTAAATACATGACACATGTTGAGGCTCCCTCATCCAGAATAGTTCGGTGGATTTGTTGATTTTTAACAACAACATCAACTTGGAAAGAAAGTTGGTGGGAGAGTCGAGGCGCATAATTGTCTAGGTTAAACATGATATGGTTGGACGACTCAGGATCAACAGTGCTGATAGTAGACAAGAGCGTTCTACGTTGACTGGGGCAGTGTTGTAGAACTTCTAATGCAGACATAGCACACGGTGCTTGAGCCAAATGTTCAACAATATTGTAGTTTTGGGCGGCACGTGAACTAGGATTAAAGGTAGCTTTGTGGATAGTTCTCTTAAGAGGTTGTAAGATAGAGTCAAACATAGGTTTCTCAATCTGAAGTGGTCCAGATGAAGGATTAACCTATGGAGGACTAACGGAGGATGGTGATGGATTCGGTAAAGTACCGGTACCGTTAGTGTCTTTTCCTTTGTCAGGGTTACCTAGTGTTTCGTATGTCTTAGAGAGAGTGTTCAAATTAATCCCATTAAACATATAAATATGTGCACTCGTCAAGGCCTCATCATGAGGATGGCTAGAAATGCCCCCAGGAGAGGGGGTTTGAGAAACCATGGATTGCTGCTATGGAAAAGGCCGAGTAAGCACAGTGGGTTATGAATTTCCATGGAAAATTTTGGCCACATCATTGCGATGTGGACAATTTTGAGTGTAGTGATCATCACCACAAATGATACACAAGAATTTCAGTTTCCGCTGTGGCTTATTTTCGGTAGGAGGTGTATGAGCTTGATATTTTGGTTGTTCATTGTTATTTGTATTTTTTGATTTATTTTTTGTCTTCTTCTTACCTTTGGATTGTTGTGAAGGGGTAGATTGAACTGCATTCACCTCAGAGATCTGAGTTTGGGGGGAGGTAGAGGAGAGTGTGGTCGACTGGGAAGTAGATTGAGTTTTGATAGAACCGATAACACCATACACATGAGATGAGGATGATGGCTTGGATGGATCAGTATTATCTCAAGCAGCATTCAGAAGAAAATCATACAAAGTACCAGATTGTGAATAAACCAAATCTAAGTACTGAGCCTGAGCAATGGTTTCTTCCTCGATGACCACGCCACCCATAGCGACATCGCGAGAGATCGGGGGTAAAAGTGATTTAGTAAACCATTTTGCCAATAATATGTTAAGAATGATTACCTTGATCAGCCTTCATCATCGTCTCCACTCATGAATATGGTCATAGATATGCATAGAGTTAGTTTGACAAATGGAGGTCAAGAGTCCAGTACCCATCTCGTAGCGAATAGGTAGTTGAAAGTGCATGAGGAAAGACATGGCAAGGGAGTTGAAATCATGAAAAGAATCATGTGGTAGTTCAATATACCACTTTGTTGCAGAGCTAGTAAGTGTTCACTGGAAAAGATGCAAACGTATAGAATCATCCATGAGGGAGTTTGATGAACACCACAAATGGAAAGTCATCACATGGTTGTTTGAATCTTCGCTAGATTTTCCATCAAATTTTGGAATATCAGAAGGATGTTTAGCTGGAATAACTGGCCAAACCGGTGAATGAAAAATAGGATCATTAGTTAACCAAGACAAATCTGGGAGATCCAGAGTCACAAGGAAAGGTAGTTGTCGGTTAATTTGCAAATGATACTAGTGTGGCATAGGAACACCAGTAGGACCATAAACTGGGTTAGGTGGATATTTGTAACTAGTAGGTCTTCCTACATACAGTTGTTGCTAACTAGGGTAAACAAGATTCGATGATGGTCGAGAAACATTTGCATAACCTGGTGGGTTATGAGAATTATAAGCTAGGTGATTTGTTTGCCTAGAAAGAGGATGAACATTTTGCCCTTAAGGAGGGTAAGGAGTAGATCCCGGAGGCAGATACACATTAGACCCATGGGGAGGATAAGGTTGTTGTCCTTGAGGACTCCAGGTGATGTTTGGGATGTCGCCCGGATAAGATTGTCCATAAGACAGTCCGGAAGGAACAAGATTTGATACTCCTCCTTGTGGGTTATGATATGATTTCCCCCCAACATGGGGTTGGGTAAATGTGCCTCCAAAAGATACTCCCTAGTATTGTGAAGGGTTTCCAGCAGATGAAGGTTTCCCCCCTGCCAGCGGTGGATTAACGACCGGGGTATCACTAGCAAAGGGAGGTTTCCCTCCGAGAAGAACATGAAAAGGGGGTTGTCCCCCAGGAGGGGTAGTCCCACCATAGGATGGTGGTCTTCTAGGAGGGATAGGTCCACTAGATGGTGGTTTCCCTCTAATCAATTTTATTTGGTTGGAAAGGGTCCGCATTCTCGAGTGAAAATATGTCCCAGCAGAATCGTGTGGAACATGTGGAGTTGTAGAGTGAAAGTACGTAAAAGTGGGTGCAGGGATTGAAGTGACTTGGGAATGAGTAGAGGTGATGAGTCTAGCATTAGGATAGACTTGGGCTGACGCAACAATAGGGTTAATGACCTGATCGACAGGGTGATTCATAGTTTGACCAGATGGTCCACTTTCAACAGGGTGGTCATGAGCATTAAAGGGTTGTCGAAAGGACTCAAAATTCTCATAGAGATCGTGTCCTAATGAATTCCTCCATACAGAATGAGAAGGTGTGGGATTTGTATCCAAAGGTTGGTTCTGTGGATCTGGTCCTATACTCATCACCAAAGGTTGGTTCTGTGGATCCCATATATGTTTTCATAAAAGCTCTCTCGGGTAACTGTGGGACCTCTTCATCTATGATGTTCCCAATGGAGTCTAAACGAAGAAAAAGTGGTTAGAGAGGGGTTACCAACATAGATGTAGTGTGAGGAGTGGGATTCTCAACCATAACCAAAGCGCCTTCTGAGTTATCTAATGGAGGAGCAACAACACTTCCAGCGTCAGAATGATTTTCTACCTCTCCATGGTAATTGTCTTCTGAAGGTTTAGGAGGTAAGGGTTGGTATCCTTTCGGAAGCAGCCCTTGCATCCTATGTGATCGGAAAAGACCTTTATCGTCTATAGGCTCAATTTTGGAGAATAATAGTACCCGCTGAAAATCTAGGGCCAACTAACAAAAAGAAACAACATACAGTAATAAAATATAGGAATCAAAACCAAGCAAACAAAACTTCTCTCGATGATCGTACTAGTTGGTAATGAAATCCAACGTCGCGTGATCAAGTCAAGAAGGGGATAGGATATGGTGGAACAGTTACAATGGTGACCTGCTTAACGGACTTTCACCTTGGTGCAAGCTTCCACGCAGTAATTGTGGATTTACCCTCCAAGGAGCCCGAGTGAGTTTGACCAATGTTTGTCCCAGGTAAAGTGAGACTTCCCTTCACTGTCACCTCATGTAAGTACCTAAGGATTATGGCAACTACGGACACCAACTCGCAGTCATCCCCTAGGCGGGTACAATCGATAGTCCGATCTGAACGTATGGGTAGGCTAACAAGTTTGAAATCAATTCGAGAGTCTCCCACACATAATCGTGGGTATACCTTCAAGTGACCCCCAATATATGATCTGACCACTACAAATAGTTGAACCACTGAGGGATAATCTCCGTAACTCATCCGAATGTGACCTCGTGTGTAACCCCTATTTGAGAGGGGGATCCCATAAATCCTATACGACAATTGGATTTGACTCTCCCTATCTCAGGATGATAATGTTCATTTTGAAAACTTTGGAGAGTTGTACTCACAACCTAATATAAAGTGCTAATACTAGTCTAATGTTCTTTGCTCAAAGAGTGTATGACAATGAAATTGATGGTATGATGACTCAATTCCCAAAACATATGCACAAGAAAATGATAATAAATCATTTCTTTTGATGAATGGTTATTTAAGGGAAAGAGAGAAAGTTTTTTTCACTATCAAACACTAATATGCAATGTCCTCAATCAAATTGTTTCTCACTCAAATCCGATGCAATGCTAAAAATTTCAGAAATGCCTTCTAATATCCAAAACAACCACTAAAATATGTCCTTTTTCTTATATGTGAATGATAATCAGATGCAATACTTCTAAATGTCAATCAAACTTCAAGATTTAAACAATCAGAAGCAAACTTCACACAAAACAAAAAATACACTCTCGTCATGAAATAGACTAGAAGGACAAAGATAACCAAATTGCAAACAAGAACCAAAAATCTCAAACAAAAAAGAAATGATGGAAATTTGACCTCAAAGATCAAATGAAAATTTCACAGACCTTTGGATTTCCTCACAAAAGTTTTCACTCAGTCAGATAAAAGAGAAGAAAACAACAAGTTAACTCTAGGTCAGCAAAGACAAAGAGTGTCTTCAAGGCAAGGAAAGAATATGTCAAAATCCCAAACAAAAGAGGATGAATTATCAGAAATAAGGGTGTTTGAAATCCAATATCAAGATGGACTGAGAGTATGGGACCCTGAGCAAATGCCAAAACCCATAAATAGCTTCAGAAGATGAAAATTATAGAGAATTTCTCACTAAAATGGGGTAGTGCTCTGGTGAAGGGGAGCCATAGCATTCCAGAGCTCTGTGTAAGGATGAATGGGAGTGTTAGAGCTCTGACAGCAATAGGATGGGAGCACTCTGCTCCAAAAACTCAAAAAAAATCCCGAAAACTCAAAAAATGAAGGAAATTCAGTCAATCAGGGTGATCTTGATGACATAATGAGGCAATCAAACAAATCTGAGAATAAAAATACAATGTGGAGAAGATCAAATCAGTGGAAAAAGGGCCAAAACAATATCTGGGAATGGAAACAAAAATTAGAGCTCCTTCCCAGTGGAGTCGTCAATTTCCATTGTAGGTGAATCCCACTGTGGACAAGTGGATTCCCTCTTGGCCTCTAGACTGTTAAGGCCAAGACAGAAAAGTTCTTAACATGGACACTGACTTCCTTTTATATTGGATCAAGCTAATGAATGAAAGAGAAGTAAAAAGATATGTACCTTATTAGTGACTATTGTCCTTGCAAAGTCCTGGCTGAGCTTTGACCCTGAGCTCCCTGATAGATACTGTAGGTTAAACAAAGGTACAAAAGACTTCCTACTCTACTGAGATTAGCTCAACATAGATCCATCTACTGCAGACAAAATCATATGGAACAAGCATAAGTTTGAAAGAAACAGGCCAAGCATTGATTATTAATGAGAACAAGTAAATATACTTACAATCCTTTGAATGAAGGTGCAACAGCCTCTTCTAGTTCTCCTTGTCCAACCCCTTTGCTCAAATAATCTCCAATGGGTGCTTTGATGACATCTCACTCATGAGATCATAAGTTTGATGTAATTCTCAATCTCCATTGTACCTTTCACCATGAGAAGGTCTCCTTATATAACCTTGCAGAGGTCCAACCACTTGAGAGATCTTTGGGATGAGTTGAGGATTCTTCTCCTTCAGTTGAGGATCTCCCCTAAGATCATGCCTTGACCATCTATTCGAGTCCAACTACCTTCAGGAATTGAGGGATTCTTCCCTTATTTGCCTCAAAAAACCCAGAATTTGCTTAAAAAAAGGGTAGCGCTCCCCCAAAAGGGTGCACAGGGTGCTCAAGCACTCCCCCAAAGAGGCTTAGGGAGTGCCAACACTCCCTGACAGTGGGTAGGGGAGAGCTCCTCTCCAAAATCCATGTTTTTTTGGTTTTCTCAATGTCAAAAGGCTTCTACTTCCTGTCAAGTGATTTCTCTTCTTCCAAACTAACCTTTGAGGTGTCTTAAGTGTCTTTATGATGTCGTTAGAGGCACAATATATGAAATATGGCAATATGATTCTTATGACACTTGCAACACTTGTGGTCAAGATGCGACACTTGCAGACAAGATGCAACACTGACAACACTTGTGATGACGACACTTGCTACACTATCGAAGTGAATAAGATTGAGGTGTAACAACAATGATAGTGAACTTGGAAGGATCTACCAACAACCCCTGCTTACACACAATAACTCCTAACAACACTCCAAAAGGTGAAAAGAAAATACATTTCTTCAAGATCAAGGCAATCTGACATTACCTGCACTTATCTAACATTAATCTCAAACATTCAATATGATTTTTCAGTAGGCTAAAAACAGTCCAATCATCAAAGTATGCCTCCAAAAACTTGTGTAAAAATTCCTTGAATTCTTCGACCACCACCCTGGAAAATATGGTTGGTGCATTATTCATACCAAAAGGCATCACAATGTACTGAAAAGAACCCCATTATGTTGCAAATGTGGTCTTATGTCTGTCCTCCTTAGCAATTTTGATCTAGTGATAGCCTGAAAATCCATCTGTAAATGAATAGACTTCATGTACTCCTACATTATCTAGAACCTCATCAGTAAAAGGTGTCAGAAATGGAACATGTAAACATGCATCATTCAGTTTCCTTAGATCTACACAGATTTTGATTTCTCTTGACTTCTTATCTTGGACCACCATAGGGATGATCCATTCAGATTCTTCAACTGGTTCTGTTAGCACAAGATTGGTTAAGGTGCCAAGTGTCAAGAAAAAGAATTGACAACACTCTCATAAGGTCCCAAGCATCAAAATAACCCATGTATTTATGCTACTGAATTTCACGCAGACACACAGGTGGGCGCTACCTAAATTCACTACCTGAATTCTAGCAGAAAACGAATTATGCAGTGTTATTTTACCAGTTTTGAGTCACTAACTTGAAACTTGGATTATGAACAATTGAGAAGTTATTTTTTAAAATTGGAGGAGGTTTTTGTTCATAACATTCCAAATAACAAACACCTCTCTCATTTTTTCAAAATGTTGTATGGTTTGAGATATATTAGACATAGAAGTGGCGCTACCAATTGTTTTACAGTGACGCTACCTAATTTCTTGTAGCGGCCACGATTTTGATATTCGCCTTGTTGGGAGGTTGCAACATGTCAAGGAGGATTTGAATGGATTCTCCAGGATCCATTAGATGTCAAGGAACACCTTCACCTAATATTTATGTCCATCAAAGGCCTCATGCATGAGGTGGAAACAATTTATTAATGGCATCCAACAAATTTTTGAAAATTAGCAGTTTGTTGGATTTTTGTCTCTTTGATTATTGCCACCTATCACCAAGGCTTAGAATCCAATGGAGGAGATGGGATTAGACCTCCTAATGTTATTTGTATTCTATTTTCTATTTAAGGAAGGATATCTCTTGAGGAGAAGGGGTTGGATTCATGATCCAAGAGAGGAGAGAGCTAGAGGAACAATTTATTTACTCAACTGTAAGCCTGAGGGCCTGTTGTAATTAGAATTTCTTCCATTAGAGATTCATGAGAGTTTATTATCAAAATTTGTGTTCTTTGTTATCATTCTATATTGTCATCTTGCTTGAAAAGTATTTACATATTTTGAAGATCAAAATCTTCCTTTGGCTAATGAATTCATGAGTTGCAAAGGATTTGTGGTAATTTCTTGTTAATCACAGATTATTGTTCAATCACTCTATAATATATATTACAGAAAGGATCTCTGTTATGTGGTTATTATTCTCTTTGTTTACCTTCTATTCTTATATCCATCTTTGCATAATCCTTTTGTCTGGTAGGAAACTTGATTTCCTTTTATCTGTAGGATTTTATGACTCCGTGCCCAATGGAATGTATTTGCAGCAGTCTGATGCCCTCCTTTTTACTCTTCTCTTGTTGATCCACACTTTCAAACTATTTTAATACATTTACACTTCTATGTTACCAATATTACTCTCATTTGCAATCTGGGAGTGACTCTTGGAGTGATAACATAATTGGCATCGTTGTCGGGGACAGATTTGAGCAGATTGAAAAGTTCCCTGGGAAGAACGACATTGCATAGCTCCAGCTTTAGATGGTGACTAAAGTTGGACACCTTCAAGACTGACTGAAGTTGGATACCATGGTGAATCCATTGTTCAGAACCTGTCGGTGACTCCACTAGAATGAGACCAATTAAATGGATATGAAGGCTATCCTGGCCAGGAGGTTTTCCCCACTCAATTTCTCAGCCATAGATGATTATCCACATCCTGTGCCTTTTATTGATGAATGGAAAAATCTGTTGCCTAGATTTTATGAAGGTGATTCTGACAGCCCTATTGAGCATGTTCAAGAATTTCATGCTTTGATGCAGCATCTTGACATCCATCATGAAGATATATTGATGAAAATGTTCATGTATTCATTGGATGGGGATGCACGTAAATGGTATTTCTCATTACCCACTTCCATCATTTCATCCTTGAAGGATTTCCACAAAGTATTCAATGAACACTGCAAAAGGTTTTATCCCTCTGAAATTATTTTTCATAACTGTTGTGAGGGATATGTAGAATGTGCTCAAGATTTGTTAGATTGCTCTACTGGATATAAATATGAAAACAATTTTATTCACTGTCCAAATGAAAGAATAAAAAATACTCCTATATTCGGAGAGGACAACATTCATAACCTTGTTTCAGATGAAAATAATGTGTATGAACAATTAGAAGCAACATTTATTGTTGTTCCTGAAATGGATATTTTTAACAATTATATTCTTGATGAAATTATTGTTATAGAGGTTGATCATAGGTATGAAGGGCAATATGTTTTTGATGAATATTGTAGTAATGATGAGCAACAAGATTATCCTATATTTGATCACTATGAAGACAGGGAGTATGATCGAGAGGTTGGCCTTGTCATAGAAGACATAACTCAAAGATTTGACCAGAAGAAGCCCTTAGTTGAGGCACAAGAAGAGATCGTTTATACATAGCCAGAAGTAAATCAACAGTCATCAGTGGATCAACAACCACCTACGTCAATCCTTCTTCCACTTGTACCCACAGTTTATAGTAAGAAACTTGAAGTGGAAAAAGAAATATGATATCAGTCCCATGTGTTTTGTCACCATTTTTATGACCCTGTAGGGGTGTGTATGGAGTTGTATTTCTCAAATGTTTTGGAACCTGTAAACTTTATTGTGTCAACAGCATTAAGAGAAGATATAGTAAATGTTTTCAAACCATTGTCATATTCCTTTTGTCTTCTTTCAATCATTGGCATTATAAATACTCATGTCAGCAAGTTCCTTGAATGGATTTGGTGGAAGTTTGCCTTCACCTAGCCCATTGTAAAAGTCAGTTAGCTTAGGTTTTGTACATAAATAAGCTCCATCAAGAGTAGGTGTTTTTTCTTTCTGTTTGAAAGTAGAGTAATATAGGTTGTTAGTATGTTTTCTTCAGCATGATGCAACAGATCATGAATCCACAAGCCCAAAGGATAAGGCACTAAAACTACAAGAGTTCTTAGAGCCTCACAAGAAGAACTCTATCCCCCATGGAGCCTATGTTAGCACAAGATTGGTTAAGGTGCCAAGTGTCAAGAAAAAGAATTGAAAAAACTCTCACAAGGTCCCAAGAATAAAAATCACCCATGGATTTACGCTACTGAATTGCAAGCAGACACACAAGTGGGCGCTACCTAAATTTGCTACCTGAATTCTGGCAGAAAATGAATTGTGCAGAGTTATTTTACCAGTTTTGAGTCACTAACTTGAAACTTGGATTATGAACAATTGAGAAGGTATTTTTGAAAACTGGAGGGGGTTTGTGTTCATAA
>JASDQU010737867.1:282002-292641 GCA_032191745.1 Picea mariana
TGCTAGCTATTGAAGAGATAGTCACGTACCTGTCTAGAAAATTTTTTGGAGGCAACCATCCTCCTCCCTATCAAGTTTTTACTTCCCAACATCTTTCTTGTCTGAATGTGGTCTCTGTAATAGCAATTTAGCCTAGGTTTGGACTCTATTATAGCTTTCTTTTTCATTCAAAGTCTTCTTCTATTTATTTGTTAGGTTTTTTGATGAGATAGTGAGTCAGTCTGATTTGACTTCTTGGTTTTCAATATCTCCCCATGGTCAATGGTTGGCCACAAAATTTTCTTGGCCTTGTCTTGTCTTAGTTTTTTTTACTGTTTTTGCTTCAGAAAAGGAGAAAGATTCCATCTTTAGTTTTTCTTGTTTTTTGAGGCACAATAAAAAAAAAGTAGATGTTTTCTTTCTTTGGTTAAGTATTCAAGTGTTTGCATAGATTATCAGAAAAAAGTTCATTTTCATAAGTTCTTGGTTGATTGACTTAGGACAATAAGTAGCTCATAGTCGAGTGAAAGCCTGTTTTCAGTTTTCTGTCAAAAGATCTTAGAAAGAAATTTTGAAAAGTTGGTTAAAGTAAATTATTTTTTAAGAAGTAATTTTGTTTTAAGCACTTTGCATGTTCTTCTTTTCATCGTGTTGGTAGCCATAATATAATCTCTATTTTTACAAGCTGCCTACACAGAATTTTTAAATTCTCATCACTTTTCACAATCTTTTTCATTAAACAAATCTTATTATCCATTGCTTTCTACGTACCTGCTTTTCGATTTCTTTTTCATGACTGTAAGCATGAAAACTCACAACTGGAATTCATGTTTGATTTCATCAAAGGGTTAATGTTCATATGGTTTATCATCTATTTGTCTTATTTTTGTTATGAACATGGTTGTTTTCATGGTTATAACCCCTTGGTCTCGAACACACCTTGGTTACATGTGTATTAAACCACCACCCATTTAGCATTCGACTAATGTTAATGGGGTTTTGATTTATAAAATCTTTGATTCAATTGTTTATTTGACATATTGATTTTGTGATCAAATCATGGATATGCATACGATTGTTATCAACTGTTATGATCTTTGTGCGTACCATTATGCCGAGGTGTCATTCCAAGTACAACGTGTTATTATGTTTTTGCATGGCCTCTATCTACATGATTTTTCTCACACACATAGCAATTAACACTCCCACATACCATTTCGAGTTGTCTTTGCATTGTGTTGGGGAAGCTTAGGGCAATGGCTCTGTGCTTGTTATGTCAAACCCTATTGTCGAATCCCCTGTCGATTATGTGTTGTTAGCCATGGCTCCTTTGGTGAGGATAGAGCCCAACAGTGTCCAGACGTTGTTACCATTTGATAATTCCAGAGAAGACTTAGAGAGGAATGGTTGGCGTGTGTTTGTTGAAAAGTTCAAGGGTTTTAATTTAACAGTTGCTCAAGAATTTGCGTTAACGTTCGATTGTTGCAAAGATAAAATAGGAGACATCCAGCTTGAGTTAAACGAAGGTTTTATTAGCCAAGCCATCGGTCTACCAGCCGTGGGACAAAAGTGGCTTAAAAACTCAAAGTTTGAAGAGGTTTCCTGGTCATTGTTTTTCACCTCAAGGAGGATTACCAGCTGTGACCGAGGTATGCCCGTTTAAGCTATAAAACCTAGATGGCACGATTTGTTAGCTATCGTGAAACAGTTCGTTACCTGTGAGGGGAGATTTGGTTTGGTTTTCTTATATCACTTGCGGCTACTCATGAGTTTTATCGATTTTCCCCTAAACATGCCCTATTTTCTCCTTCGAAGTCTATACAAAATGGCAAAGCGTTTTAAAAGGCAGAAATCTGATTCTAGCATGTTCCAACATTGTTTGATCAAGATTATTATTGTTCATCAGTTGAAATTGAATGATGATTATTGGGATGCTTTCTTGTTAAGAAATGGTTTTGTTAGCAGTGATATAGGACAGGTTGACAAGTCTGTCATCAAAGAAACCCTCGTCAATCCTACCATCTCTCCTCCTTCGCTTTTTCCCTATGATACTATTTCTGATGTGGAACCCTCGACCTATCCTAACACTACCCAACCCGACGCTCTACCAGACTCGTATCCCAAGGGTGGTGTTAAGTCTGTTAAAAAATCCACAAAGAAAAAGTGTAAAGGCAGTATTGATATCAATTATAAGAGTAAAAGAGCCACTCGTTGGGTTTCACAATGTGCCCGAAATAAACCTAAGCCATGTGCAGACCAAAACGAAATTGTGTTAAGCAAGGATTCTAATTCGTAAATTGAAAGATTCCTAACTGAAGAATACCCATATTCGTATGGACTTTGCCCTGGTAAACCCTATGATTATGTTACAAACCTTCCACCGTGTCTTAAAGACAATCCTGATTTCCCTGGAATCAAACTCAATAGTGAACCTACAGGTCAAATGGAAAATTCCTCACCTGTTAATACTATCACTGCTGATACACAGTCTATTCAGCCGCATTGTAACGAATGTTGATCATGGATCGATAGGTATTACAAAGACGTGCCTTTACTTCAGTCTCGACTAAAATCCTTGGAAGACCAGGTGAATTTGCTAACGAAAGAGAATGGAAGACTACAATCTGTAGCTCAAACCAAATATAAAAGACAAAAAACCACAGGGTCTGTTGTTTTTAAGAACGTGGAAGCACTGACTGCCATTGTAAATTCAAAGATTGCATGATTAAGTCGAATCCCTTAATCTGAGGTATGATTTTTAAAAATAAGTTTAGGATGATTTTATTTTTTTTTAAATTAGAATACATGATTTGTTTTCACAGATTACCTCTAGTCTGTTTTGATTCATTCAATAAAATACGATTCTAGTTATAATTATAACTAGCTACAGAATCGTGAGATTCTGTAGCTAGTTACAAGAATTCGAATTATTTGTTTGAATAGCTAAAAATGCATCTGAAATATTTTATTCTAATGTGTTTTCAGGAACCTACGATTTCTAAAGGAGATTTGAACCACTGGTGGCATCCCTCAGTATGCTATCTTTATGTTGTTTTAGAATAGGCTGTTAATTTTGATATCAAGTAGAATCTGGGAGGTTGCATCCCCCACTTTTTTTGGAACAAATTAGATGATATCCACAGGAAACGTTTTGATCCTGTAACATATATAAATGTATTTTTTTGTAAACTAAATAACATCGCTTCCTGGGAGCAAAAACTTTGGATTTATGATTGACAGACTTGAATGGAAGTTGATATTGGTACAACTTTAGCTTCGATATATCGTATTTTTATTCAAGTTTTGGTCATTTCGATTTGTAATTAAATTGTGACTACTTTAGATATCATGGTTTATTACAGATTGATGTGATGAAATTTATATGATATCCATGTTTTATGTCCCTTATATTACATACAGTGATTACTCTATTCAAATTTGAGATTAGAAGATTAATCTTCTTTATTCATTGAACATTTATATATAAATTTTCACAGCCAGATTTATCTCAATGTGACCATTTGTGAAATCATAAAATTGATGTCACTACTTCTCTTATATGTTCTGTCGTTAGCATTCAATCACTATTGCTTCACATTTACGAGAAGTGTTTGTAAGATCTGTTGTGGTTTACCTTATCAAATAGCGAAATTGGATATTGTATGCAGGACAAATAGGAGATGCGATTATAGGTTAGTTCCCTCATTTTATTTCATTAGTTTAATTAATATAGGAATTTCTTGTAGTCTAAATACATTGTATTGTTTGTTATCTTTGTTTTTCAATTAGACAGTTGTTATTTCATTTCTTGTTTATAAAAGTTATAAAAAATCAAAAAGACTGAATGATAGTTTTGCTGTCATAAATCAATCCATATTTGATTTTCACAGGTTTAGATTAAAATTTGCATTCTGTAAATATCATACATATATTAGAGATATAATCATATAGATATATTGTACATATAATAAGTAAATCTATTTTATAAATATTAGTTAGTAAACTGTAAGTATATTTTAGATTTGTATATAGTTTTCAGCGAGTGTGTTTTATTAAGTTATCTTCTTTAGTTTTGTTTTTTTTACTTTCTTAGGACTTAGATTGGCTAACGGAGCCGCTAAACCCATCGGAGTGGATTAATCCAACTGGATTGGGTTAAGTATACAACCCCGGACCGGATTCACTCCTCCAGTTGACGAGCGATCAATTTCGCCCGTCAACAAATGGCACTAGAAGGAGGGTCTGAAAATTATTAATGGCACGAGTTGGTCGTAAGACTCCTCCACCACCTACCCACTCACCTATAGTGACTAGAATTCATTCAAATGACAACATTGTCCCTCAAACAACAACCACATCAAACGACAATCTATGGATCACAGTTGAACCAGTAACCCCAAATCCTACGGGTGGTGACATACAAGAGATTGTCCGCCAATCTCTCATAAGAGCACATACTTCCTTCACCCGTTTAAGACAACCAAACCAACCTTTATACCAACCATTCAACTTCTATAATATCAGAGAACAACTTGGAGGCACTGACCTTACTTTAAAACCTACAGATCCAATCATCACTCCTACAGCAGGAGGATCTGGTATACCACCATCACCACCTCCTTCATCTCCTTCTTCTTCTGGAGAAGAGTCCTCTGACGAAGGCAGTTCCTCATCTCAGCCTTTGACACCACCCACACCTATGGCCAACCAGAACAATCCCACCATACCCTAGCTCAACCAAGATGCAGTGGCCATACCTGGGCCTCAGCATCCCTTACCCAAACACCTGGAGAAATGGCTCCCTAAATTTGACCCGGACTCTAAACAGATCGTCGAAGATCACATCAAAAATTTTATGTTAGCCATTAGACTCCATAGTGTCGAGCACGAAGACGTAGTCTGTAGATTGTTTCCCTACACCTTTGAGGGCAATGCCTCTACCTGGTACTTTTCCCAACAGCCCCACACCATCGTGTCATGAGAGAAGTTTGAATCCTGTTTTCTTGAGAAGTTCAGAGATGACAAGTCTCGAGAAGTTCTAGTCATGGATGTTTCTAGTTTAAGAATGAACCCCAAAGAGAAGATCAAAGACTTTAATCAAAGGTTCTTAACACTAAAGAACCGAATCCCTACGGATTCGATGCCTGCCGAGAATCTTATCATAGCATATTATACAAAAGCCTTTCATCAAAGCATAGCCATTTGGGTAAAAATATCTAAGAAAGCCACGTTTTTAGAAGCCTTTGAAGAGGCCAGTCGGATCGAGAAAGACATCCTTAGCCTAAAAGACACTACTAGCAATGAAAGAGAGACTAATTCATCTTCCAAAAAGAAAATCAAAATCCTCCCTTGACCCTCCCAAAACAAAGCCCAACCTGAAAGCTCAAATTTAGAAAACTTACAGAAAGTCATTCAAAAACTGTCCAATCAAGTTATAGATTTGAGAAGGACGACTGAAGAAGCTTCTTCAATCAAAGGACCTTACAAACCCTCGTTTAGGAAGCCTTTTCCCACCAACTGACCTAATTCAAATACTGAAGGCCTAAATCTAGAAAGCCTGCAATTCGCTATTCAAACGATTCTAGAAACATAGGATAACTTGATGCCTCCTGAGATCCCTGAGGAAGTAGCTGAACAAGAGATAGTAGAAGAAGATGAATCCTCTCTGAACATTTTTGGACATTTCTCGGATAGTATTTTTCAAGTTAATTTCGAAACAGTGCATCCTTACAATACTAGGAGTAAGACAACAAACCAGCCTTCTTCTGAAATCACTACGACTTTGCCCCAAAAACAGTCTAAATCAACTGAGACTAAACAAAATTATGTAAACCTAAGCTTAGATTATGATTTGGTTGAATATCTAAAGAAGCTAAGGGCTAATATTTATGTTTATGAATTATTAAAATTCTCTTTTCTTTTACAGAATATTGCATAGAACAGCAAAAATGGCAATCCAAGCAGTAACAAAGGTTTTCAGAACAACCCCAAAGTTCCTCAGAAGGCCTCCGCCAAAACTATTTTTGATTCTCACAAGAAAATAGACCTTCTTGTAAATAATGTAACAAATGTAGATAAATTAGTTTTAGAGGCTGCGAGTAAAAAGCAACAAGCTTCCACCATTAGTACTCGCAGAAATATCCCTCCATTTTTGTTAACTTTTGAAATCTTCAATAGGAATGTGCACAACTGTATGGTAGATTCAGGAGCGTCATATAACGTAATGCCATGGTCTGTGTGTCAAAAGATTAATGTTGAAGTTCAACCATCCACCTTGAAGATCATCCAACTTGATCGAACTAGTGTTAAAGTTATAGGCGAATTGAGAAATGTGCTTATAAGATTGTCATCTAACCCTAAAGTTCACAAATGATTGATATTATTGTTGTAGATATCCCAGAAGTTTATGGTTTGTTTTTAAGAAGAGACTGGTCAGAATAGCTACATGACTATTTTGCGACGGATTGGTCCCACTTGTGGCTACCCGAGAATGGAAATCCCAACAGAATCAAGGTAAATCGTGAACGTTACCTAAAGTTCACAGTGACAGATTTAAATGATCCCAATGAGCCATTTACACCTTCTACCGATTCACCCGAAATAAAAGGGATGGATACCTTTTTCGGCAATTTCATGGCCGAAACTTCTGCTATCACTAACCCGGAACAACAGTCTGAAATTTCGACATATATGCACCCAGCAGCTTCTACCCAATGGTCACATGCACCCGACAAAATTCAAATATGGTCGCTTTACTTTGACGGGTCAAAATCCAAGGAAAGAGCTGGTGTAGGCTGCGTGATTATTGATCCAGCAGGTAACAAAACCCTGATTGCATGCGGGTTAGAGTTTGAATGTACAAACAACACAACCGAATATGAGGCTTTATTGCAAGGCCTCAGGAAAGCATTAGATATGAACGTTCAAAATTTGACTGTCTTTGGTGATTCAGAAATTGTGGTTAGACAGGTAAAAAATTCTATCCATTGTTTATCTCCGCACCTTAAAAGCTACCAATCTAAGGTATGGAATTTGATGAATAATTTTTCTTCATTTAACATAAATTCTATTCCTAGATTGAATAATTCAGAAGCCGACTTGTTAGCTAATATAGCTTCGAAACTTTTCCCTGCAGAAGGCTTCTCTTCGAATTCATTCTCCGTCGAATTGTTGTTCAGACCATCCGTCCCCAACAACATCACAAATTGGAGAGTCTTCGATGACGATCAACAGATTATAAGTTTCCTGCATATGAAAGAAACTTTCCAGGGCGCAGTAATCGACGAAGGTACTCATGACGAAAATCTTTGTGACTTTACGGTAATACTAGATCCGAGATCTCCTGAATCTTCATCAAACATGGTAAGTTCTATCCCGAAATCTGTAGTTAGATTAGAAAAATTTTATGATCTTCACGACAAGTTCAAAAAATCAGTGAACTGTAAAATGAATAGTTTCTCTTTAACGCATGAAAAAGTAAACTTGGGAACTAAATACAACCCACAGTGCATTAATTTAGGGGTAGGATGTTCTAAACAAGAAAAAATAGTGTTTATTAAATTTCTTAAAGAATTCAAAGATGTTTTTTATTGTACGTACAACGACCTAAAAACCTTTGATCCTAACATAATACAACATGTTATCCCTATGAAACCCCAAAGCCAACCTTTTCAACAAAAGTTAAGGAAAATGCATCCAAAACTTGAACCAACTGTCAAGAAGGAATTAAATAAACTCTTGAATACTAAGATAATCTTCCCAGTTAGGCACACGCAATGGGTCTCTATTCTTGTCCCTGTCCAGAAGAAGAGTGGTGAATTCCGACTATGTGTCGATTTCCAAAATCTTAATCGAGCGTCTGATAAAGACAACTACCCTGTCCCACCTATGGAATAGATCCTTCAACAGGTATCTAGTTCTGAAAGATTATCCTTATTGGATGGTTTTTCAGGGTATAACCAAGTCCTGATGTCCCCTCCAGACCAACTTAAAACCACCTTTCCCACTCCATGGGGCACCTACGCTTATAGGAAGATGCCCTTTGGACTCATAAATGATGGTGCCACTTTCCAGAGAGCGATGGACATCACTTTTCGAGGCTTAATCAATCAATATGTCATAGTTTACCTTGTTGACGTTACTATCTTCTCAAAAAACAAAGCAGATCATCTAGCTCATTTAAGATCCGTTCTACAGTGATGTCGTAAGTACGACATTTCTTTGAATCCTAAAAAATCTATCTTCGTAGTAGAACAAGGTAAGCTCTTAGGATTTATTGTATCAAGCGAAGGGATGATTATTGACCCTGAAAGAAATCAATTTATTTCGAAACTCCCCCCTCCCTCATCAAAAAAGTCTATGCAATCTTTCTTAGGTGAGATAAACTTTGTCAGAAGATTCATCCCCAGCTTTTCAGAAATGGTGAGACCATTACAAAACCTACTAAAAAAGGACATACAATACCATTGGGGACCTTTAGAAAACCAGGCTTTTAATTCAATAAAAAAGGCGATAATAGACGCTCCTTCTCTAATGAGCCCCGAATTTTCACAAGCCTTCACTCTCTACACATTCGCTTCTGACCGCTCTTACGTCGCTGTCCTAACTCAAAAGAACGTTGAAAACAATGAAGTCCCAATTTCCTTTAAGAGCTTAGCCTTCAAAGGGGTAGAACTTAATTACCCAGCAATAGATCAACAAGCCTATGCTATTTTTAAAGTAGTAAAGCACTTCCGATCTTATCTTTTGAAATGTAGGACGAAAATCATTGTCCCTTACCTGGCTGTCATAAATATGTTAGTACAGAAAGAACTAGGCGAAAAAAGGGAAAACTGGGTCACATCCTTGCAAGAGTATGACATAGAAATCACCCCAGCACAAATAGTGAGAGGTCAAGGGTTATGCAAGTTAGTCACCGACTCAGCTGTAGGACAGCAAGAGGAAAATGATATGTCAAATCCAGGACAGCACTACCAAAATTTAATCTGATGTGCACAAAACCCTGTTAGTCCCTGGTATGATGATATAAAATTTTGCCTTGAACATGGGTCAGCTCCCCATCACCTGGATCCCACAAAAATAAGAGTGCTAAGATTAAAATATGCTTCTTTTCAGCTGATTAATGGTATTCTGTTTCGTCAAAATTTTGATGGAGTACTAATGCGCTGTCTTAAGAAAGATGAAGCAGAAAAGGTCTTATTGGAATTGCACACAGGAGAAGCTGGTGGGCATTTTGGTGGAGATACCACTGCCCATAAAGTATTAAGAGCAGGTTACTATTGGCCCACACTTTTTAAAGATGCTCATGCTCTGTGTTGCAAGTGTTTAATTTGTCAGAAAGCATCCGGACGGATACAGAAACCAGACTTCCCTCTGCAACCTGTTTCAGTAGACTTCCCTTTTCAATAGTGGGGTCTGGATATTATAGGTCCAATTAATCTGCTATCCTCATAGCAGCATAAGTTTATCATAACAACCATGGATTACTTCACCAGGTGGTCCGAAGCTGCCCCATTAAAAGCTATAAATACCAGTCAGGTAATAGCTTTTTTGAATTCAAATATTATTACTCGTTTTGGTATCCCTGACTGCCTGGTATTTGATAACGCTTCCTATTTTTTGTCTCTTGAGATGAGTGATTTCGCTCTAGAAAAAGGAATTAAACTAAAATATTCTGCCAGCTATTACCCTCAAGGCAATGGATTGGTAGAATCAACTAATAAAAATCTGATCAAAATTATCAAGAGAACGGTCTCTGAAAACCATAAAAGTTGGCATAATGCACTGTTAAATGCAATCTGGGCTGATAGAGTTACTCCAAAAACTATTGTGGGTAACTGACCTTTCTTTCTCATTTACAGCAGAGAGGCAATCCTGCCACCACATATTCTCCTTCCCTCTCTGCAGCTATCGCAGAAAATACAAGAAGAGGATTGTCCCCCTTTGGAGAATCAAATTAACGCTTTGTTAAAATTAGAATAAGTGAGGGCTCAAGAGAAACGGAAATTGGATCAACATCAACTCGTTATTAAAAGTTGGTTTGATTCCAATTCTACCTCTGACAAAAATTTTGAGGTAGGTGACCTTGTCCTAAAATGGGACAAATCGCCTGAGGTTAAAGGAGAGCATACAAAGTTTCAGAACTTGTGGCTATGACCATTCTTGATTGCTGAGAAATTGGGTCCCAGCTCCTTCTGATTACAGAATTTAGAGGGATAGCCAGACACCTATCTGGTGAATGGCCAAGCTCTAAAAAGGTATTTCACCTGATGACAATCCCATGTACACTGTGTAAATATTTTTTTTTTGCTTGCTTTTTGTTTTTATTTGTTGTTTTGCTTTGATTCTTCCCTTATGCTTATCAGTTTTTATTTTGAGACACAAATACCTGCACCATGAACTATTTCAGACAAAGAGAACAGAAAAATTTCCCCTCTGAAATAACTAGTGAAGATTGTTAAGACATCAGTTATGATATTTTTCTAAAGTTCACAGCCATGTTAAAGAAAACTTATTGTTTGAAAAAGCGTTTCTTGATTTCAATCTGTAACTGAAGCTATTCATGATCATCCATAAAAATTCTTCTTACGCTGTCCCTGTTCCTTAAGAGAACAACTCATAGATGTCTCCCTTCCCTTGAAAGTCAGTTTATTAACAAACT
>JASDQU010737867.1:308422-320825 GCA_032191745.1 Picea mariana
AGTCCTTTTTAAGGGTCCATGTGGGGAATTCCAGCTCCTTATAATGCTTTCCCTTACGGAGGGGGTCACATACCTCCTTCATTCCCTACACTTGGTGGTGCTTACCAGCAATCTGTTGGGCCAAGCATGAACTATGGTTCATATGGAGGGAGTATTCAAGGACTTCCTTCTAATAGTCATATGATAGGTTCGACACCGTTCTCTTTGTTCGGTGTTTTTTCTAACAATGCTTTCTCGTCCGTTTCTTTCCCCAGCGAGGGAAACCCCATTTATGGACAACTGAATCCTATGCAGGGTACTATTCCTACACAGGGGGCAAACCCAGGAATCCCTTCCCCCTAAGGACCTTGGAATCCTTGGTAAGGATCAGATTCCTTGTCATGGATGCCGCCAGGGGGCAACCCTTTCCAAAGTCATTGGAACCCCAGACAACGTTCAACACCTTTGCCCGTTGGGTTGGCAGGGGGCACCCCCTCTCTAAATCCTTGGACCGCAATGCAAGCCCAACCTCCTTTGTCCTTCTATGGAAGTCAACCAATGATGCCTCAACAAGTGCAGAATCTGTATGCTAGTCCTAGACAAGGTTTTTACCAGAATCCTAGACAACAACCAAACTTTTCCTGGAAACCTGGTGCCATTAAAAATCCAGGTCCCTTTTTCCACAGTCATAATCAGCAGCCCAAACTATCGTTCCTATCAACTTTGCATTTGCCTAACTTAACGAGTTTGTTGAATGACCCCATCTGTCATGATCCACATTGGCCTCCTATGCCAACCAAGTTTCCTTCGGACATTCCAAATTTTGAAGCCAAACCTAACAAAGATCCAGGTGATCATGTGACTACTTTTCATCTCTGGTGCTCATCTAACTCATTGAAAGATGACTCCATCCAGTTGCGCTTGTTTCAATGCACCCTCATAGGGAGTGTTGTGAAATGGTACATTGAGCTCGACCGGTCAAGATACTCTTCCTTCAACAAATTGGCAATGGATTTCTTAAACCATTTCCAATTACATGTGAGATACGATGCCAGCACCAAATTGTTGGCCAACTTTGAGCAGACCAAGGCGGTCCATATCTCTGATCACATAAAATATTGGAGATGCCATAAGAGTTTGATAAAAGTACCAGTCCCACCAGAAGTTTTACTGGAGTGGTTCCTTAAGTCTTTGGTACCCAAGTTAACCAAAGATGTAGCGATGTTGGGAGTCTTTTCTGAAGAAGATGTGATAATGAGAGCTCAACAGCTTGAGCTGATTTACTCGCAATCTGGCCTACTTTATGAAATCTTACCAGATCCACCGAGTTCAATTCTTGACAAAACCAGACAGAGAGATGGACTGCATGTCGATGGTATTGTTGGTTCAAAACAAGCTAAGATCGTTGATCCAATATCAAAACAATTGCAACAATTGTCAATACAATAGACAACAGCTAGCCAGACCACAGGTCTGGCTGCTCCCCCTACCCTAATGTCAGATGTACACAACATACAATCGACAAACCCGAAGGCCAACCAACAGCCCGACGGGAAGAAGAAACAATGAAAGAAGGGTAATGCGGATAAGAAACCTACCAATAATGCTGGCGGGGGAAACGCTAAAAAAAAAAGACGAAGTATCTGTGTAATCTGTGGACTGAAGACCACCCAACTTATCAGTGCCCTCAGCTTGCAAAGGCCCAAAATTTATTGGCACAACAATAGCCTGTTGTGTTAATGAACCCATTCCAACATGGGAAAATTTTAACTCAAGCCTCAGTGAGTGCAGAAGGGGGTAGTCAAGGACCTCCTCCATCTTCGAGCAATCCTTCGTCCGTGAATGTGTACATGATGAAAGGTGATGCATACATATCAACCAGAGTGCATGATTACGGAATGCCTAGCTCCTCTGAGAAGAGTAAAAAAGCTGAGATTCCCCCTCTTCCTCTCTAGATTGAGAAGATGTTGGGAGAAATAATGAAACGCATCCTAAAAGGTGTGTTCAAGAAATCTTCTCACAACCTAAACGCAAGGGCCACCCAGAACTACTCTGTGGTGGAGGATTTGTCACAAACCCCTTGTGTGATGTCTACCTTGGAAGTCCTCCAGTGTTGCCCTTCCCAGAGAAAGGCTCTGTTAGCTGCTTTAGGATCCGCTGAGACTTGTAATCTGAGAACGATCATGCTTGATATGACCAAATTAAAACCTCATCTCCCTTACCACATTATGTTTAAGATAGTAGTGGCTTATACCATGAAAAAATTTACATGGAACATTTTTCGCACAGTGGTTGATGAGGGTGCCTCGACATGCGTAATGTCTTTAGCATGTTGGAAGGCCATAGGCCAACCTGTTTTGTCTCTGTCACCAACTCTTCTTACCACTTTCGATGGTCATTCTTTTTTACCACATGGAATCATTCCCTCTTTCCCCATGCAATTAGGGGGGAAAACCGTGTGCGTCAAAGTTGAAGTAGTCAACGCTCAGCTCGACTATAATCTTTTGTTAGGAAGGAGTTGGACTTATGCTATGCAAGCAGTGGTTGCTATTGTTTTTTGGGTCTTGTTGTTTCCACACAAGGACCAGATAGTGACCATTGATCAGTTGTCTTTCTCCCGTCTTGACCCTTCATTAGGGGCATCCACGGTCCCAATGATCGACAACCCTCAACCCAACATCGTCAACATAGGGGTTGGTTTGTGCCCACCTTTGATGGTTACTTTTGATTACCCTCCCCCTCCCGACGATGTTAAGTTCGTATCAAGCTAGCCTAAGGTTGATATTTTTCAAGTCTCGTCATTTCGTACGACTTACTTTCATGATCCATGGAATCTTCCTTCCCCATCAAACATGATGGAATGGATAGGGAACCATGGCATGGTCGTGCCCTTGTCTGCGGTAGAAGTTGCATACTATATAGTCCAGCAAGATTCCGTCGACCCCAATCTGACTCCCTCGCAAGAGTTAGATCCAATTTCAGAGCCTACTTGGGCTCGAGGTTCCCTTGCCAATACCTATTCTTTAGACTTAGTCCTACCCTCCAACTAAGGAATCATAGAGGCAATAACCAATCCGGACAAACCCTAGGATGATCTCCATCATAGATCTTACTTCCTCCCAGAGTTAAGAAGAATTGAAGCAGAAGAATTCACCTTGACTATGACTGGAGATAGGTCTTGTCCTATCAATCCCTTGGCTATGCATGTATTTTATGCCGAGGGTAATATGGTAGCCATCGCTGAAATGATACCTATTGATATCTCCAGAACCCCTGTCATCTTGGAGAAAGTCTTCATCGGAGTTGATTTCTCCCCCAAAGAGATTCAAATCTACACGGATTTATTTAAAGAATTTTGTGACATTTTTTCTTGGCCTTATGAGGAAATTCCAGGCATTGATCCAAGAATTGTTGAACATGAAATCATGACTTATCCTAACGCTAAGCTGGTCCAACAGAAGCTTCGTCCAATCAATCCTAGGAAAGCAATAGCTATCAAATCTGAAGTAGAGAAAATGCTTAAGCCAGGTTTTATCTACCCCGTTCACTTTCCTCAATTTGTGTCAAACCCCATTCCAGTCGATAAGAAATAGGGTACGATTTGTGTTTGTATGGACTTTCATGATTTAAACAAGGCTTGTCCAAACGATAATTTCCCCACACCATTTATTGACTAGATAGTCGATGAATGTGCAAGATGTGAGGACTTTTCTTTCATGGATGGTTTTTCAGGCTACAATAAGATACGGATCAAACCCAAAGACCAACACAAAACCACTTTCATTTGTCCGTGGGATACATTCGCTTATCGAAAAATGCCTTTTGGTCTGAAAAATGTTGGAGCTACCTTTCAGTGGGCCATGTCTTTCACTTTCCACGATCTCAAGAATATAGTTGAGGCTTACCTTGATGACTAAGCATCATGATCTCGTAAGATAATTAATCATCCTACTCACCTCAAACTCATCTTTGAACGATGTCGCTACTACCAGATTCACTTGAATCCAAATAAGTGCAGTTTTTGCGTTACTTCATGTCGTCTTCTAGGTTTCATAGTTTCAAAAATGGAGATCATGGTTGATCCTCTCAAGGTTGAGGCAATAATGCAGTTTCCTCCCCCGCACACGATCCTTCAACTTCAGAGTTTGCAGGTGTTATCACTCCAGAAAACTCTCCTAGGCTGTATATCAAAGATGCCTGGTAACTTAATCTTTTTGGTAACTATTTTCTCAATAATAGGTGTGGGTTTGGATCAAGATGAATATCTTAATCACTAGATTGTATCTTCAAGACAGTCTATCTATATTCTTGCAATACAAGGCCTTCGAGAGATATTATCAGATAGGTTTGTAAAACAAATGGATAAGAAAACCAATCAGTTAACCAGAACATACATAGACAATATATATGATGGGTCAAAAAACTAGCCAAATATGCTTATGATTCTTGCTTAACAATCAAAAGTAAGATGGCATTTACCATGGGGCCATTAAACATAGACAAAAGAACGATTTCAACTCATATGCATAGACAAAAATGAAGGAGAGTCTGACAATAACAAATGAAAGAAGCTTGCAGGCTTAATATATTAAAGAAAGTGTCTTTTATACAACAACAGTAGATTACAGAACTCAAAATCAAACCCTGTTTTCATCAAATGTTCTTGCTTTATAGCCTTTTACAAACATTTTTTAGATCCTAGATTACTGGATCAAATTTTGCCAAAAAGAGAAACTCAATAATTGGCCTAAGTAGACTAGATCAATCCAACTTCTCAACTTATCTTATGTTCTTCATATTCTTGGCAGGTGTACTGAGCCTTTCGAGGCTACCGGATCTCATGTGATATGGAAGAATCGAACTTGACACCTGTTGACAGTCAACAGTCTTATCTCCTTGACAATAGCTAACCATTGTTTACCTTTTTTGTCTTTTAAAGCATCTCCAAATCCAAAATAAACTCTTGATCAAGATGTCATTAATTATCTTCCATCGATTAGAACCATTTTTGATTCTTTTGAACAAGAAAAACTTGGATCTGTGCAAAAACATTAGCTTTCTTCCTTATCAGTGCTTTTGGTAGCTAGAGAAAATAGAATTTGGGCCGATTAGCTACTGAAAGCTCCCCTTTCGGTGGCTAATGAACAATCTATATGTTCACCTAATCCACCGAAACCTAAGATTATCAAAATTTCAAAAATACCATTATCTCAGCTCAAAAAGCCTCAAGACTGATCTTTTTAGGATTCTGTATCTTGCTCAAAATTTGTAGGGTTACTGGTTGCTTCTAGTTCATTGCACTGAACTTCCACCTCTGCAAGGGTCTCAAGAGAAGAATGAGCTTGGTGTTTTGAAGACATTGCATTTTTCCTCAAATCCTTGACCTTTCTCTTCAAACCCTGAGCTACTCTCCATAAGCTGTTGTAGTCCTTTACAATCTTGTTTTTCTTTTTCTTCTCCTTTATGCTTTCATGGGATAGTCTTTCCAAAGATGAGTTTCTTTCTGCAAAGTTTTTGATAGGGTTTCATACCTGGTTTTTATTACCCTTTCAAGCACTTCTTGCTCGGCTAGCTTCTTCTTAAGCTTCTTGATTTCTTTTGATTTATTCTGCTTCACTCGTTTGCTAGATGAGGCCTTTGCAATTTGTGGATCTTGTTCTTCTCAGGGTGTAGGTGATGGAAGGTTCTCATAACTTGTTGTGTATATATCCACAAAAACAGAATTGTCACGTCTTGTGGTAACTGAATCCTCATGCCCTGTTTCCAACTGCTGCTTTTCATCTTCTAAGTCTGTGTAAGGAAGATTGTGAATTTTTTTGTTCACTGGGAATTCTTTGGCCTCTTCTTCTTCACTGTTAAAATTTAGTTTTTTCTTCATTTTTCCCAGCTTAGAGGAAGGAGAGGGTTGATTAACTGGGGTTGGAGAGATAGCTCTTCTCCTCCTCTTTCCACTTCTGGGAGTGGAGGATTTCTTGGAATGAGGACTCTTTTTTCCCTCTGGTTGAACCTCAGTCTGGAAATCATTCCAGAATAGGAAGTAATTCCATTCTTTACCTTTTCTTTGCAACAGCTCACAAACCAATAGTTTGATTAAACTAAGGTGGGATAATCTACCTACAACTTGACTAGGTTTGGCCTTGACTTGATGAGCCATGTTGGATAAGCTTCGGTGGAGGAAATAGGGCAGATTAAGTGGGTTTCTACCTGTCAAATGGTTGATAAGTTTGAAATGATAAATCATCACCCTGTTGTATCGCCCTTCATAGGTTATATAAACCATTATAGCTTTCAATAATTGCTGCCATTTCTCTTCAAGGAAAGATACATGAATATCTTTCTTCCAAATCAAACCCCTGTGTTCTACTTTTAAATAGGTCCTAAATTCAACATTCTTAATGACAGTGGTTTTAAACCATTTCTCTCCAGTCGTGGGAAGCTCTGTGACTTCATCTATGAGGGCTTCATCAATATTGAATTCATCTCAGCCGATGATTTCTTTCTTTCCATCGAAATTGAGAGCGAAAGCCTCTACCACCTGCTGATGAAAACTCTGTAATTTTTTGCAAACATTGTAACACCCTACATCCTTGAACATTTGACATACCTCGGGATGTGATTCTAGGTAACCGATATCATTGAGCTCCTTCCTCAACATCGATGTTCCTTTTTTCATTTTCCATGATGTTTTCACACACCTGTGATCAAAAGAGTGGATTTCGGGAAGAGTTACACTGCGTAAACTTAGCGAAAATCGACTTGGCTGAGATAAAATTGAGATAACTGGGGTGAGATTTTGAACGTGGCACTGATTGCAAGGAGTGTGGTGAAACGTTTGATGATGTGTAGTAGTCATAGTGAATAACTGAAATCAATGGGAAGTACATCAGTTCATGACTTAATGATATAGAGATCTGGAAAGATTCGCTCATATCATAGTGGGATCAGCTTTACGGTCATGAATGGTTCTTTCTCTAGTCCTTTCGGTGGCTTGTGCAATCATGGAAACGTCGAACCTATCGTTTGAAATGTGTGATAGGACGTGCTTGGTCTTTACCTGCTACAACGATTTCGGTGGCTAAAATGGCCCGGGATTCCTTTATTTAAGCTTCTGAAAGCTAAGGCTTTCGGTGGCTAATGAACAATCGATGTGTTCGCCTAAGCCATCGAAACCTGAGATTTGAATTAGATCAAACAAAAACTAAATGAACTTTTATTTAAACTTTATTACATGGGTAAAGCTTCGAAAAATGAACCTTTGAAAATTTTAAAAGTACCTTTTTAAAAGACTCCCTATCACCTAAAATGAAAAATCTCGATTAATTTATTTGAGGAGATAACAGCAGGGAAAAGAGAAATTCTTATGGAATTTCATTGCAAACTATGCTGAGATCACAAAGGGATTTATGCATTTACTCAAGAAGGATGTCCCATTTCATTGGGACGAAGTTTCTCAATTCTCGTTTGATGCTTTGAAATGCACCCTCATGTCTTCCCCTCTTCTTCGACCACCCAATTATAATAAAGACTTCTTATTGTACTTAGCTACAGCAGAGTCGACCATCGGTATGGTCTTGGTTCAGGAGGATGATGTGATTTCTGAGTACATAATCTATTATCTAAGCCGAGGCCTGGTTGGACTGGAACTTAATTATTCCCACGTTGAAAAACTTGCGTTGGCAACAGTTCATGCTGTCCAATGGTTCCGTCATTATATCTTGTTTCTCAAGACCACTGTCATTTTCATTGTGAATCCATTTCAATACGTATTGACACGACGAATAATTGGTGGAAATATTAGTAGATGGATAGTTTTCCTCCAAGAATTTGACTTTGATTTTGTTTCGGCAAAATCCAAAAACTCAATGGTCTTTGCGGAACTTATATCAGAACTTACGGTCGAGTCAGGTGATGTTATGCTCGAAGAGTCTCCTATTAAAGGAGACATGTTTCTGATCACGTCTTTGGACCCCCGATATCAATATATACTTGTCTTTATCCAGACTTTGAAGTGCCCCACCTCTACTTCTCGTGATGATCGTCGTCGTATATGCCATCAGGCCAAGAACTATATTATACTCGAAGACACATTGTATCGTCGAGGCATAGATTTCATCCTTCTCCGATGTCTCACTCATGAAGAAGCCAAAATTGTCCTTAACGATTTCCACACTGGAGCATGTGGTGGCCACATGTCTGGTTTGGCAACAACCCAAAATATCTTACGCGTTCGTTACTTATGGCTGACATTAATCAAATATTGTGTTGAATTGGTCAAGAAGTGATGAGGTCAAATATTCTCTCAAAAGATGAGGTCACACCCTGCTCCTATGTTTCACGTCATTACTATTGGTCCTTTTGGCAAGTGGGGGATTGATTACACTACATGCAACCCCCCTTCAGCAAGGGGGCACCATTATATCATCGTAGCAGTAGACTACTTTACGAAGTGGGTTGAAGCTATGACAATGTTTAAGGATGATGGATAGATAGAAACTCTCTTTTTGTTCAACCAGATTATAGCAAGGTTCGACGTCTCGAGAGAGATTGTCACTGACCATGGCGGTCACTTCCAGAATAAAATGATGATTGAGTTAACATCAAAGCTTGGGTTGAGGCAAGAACATTCATCACCTTACTACCCTCAAGCGAATGGTCAGGTGGAAGTTGTGAATAAGTCCCTCAAGACTATTTTACAACAAACAATCAATTCGACCAAATCAAATTGGCATTTGATGTTGTACTCTACATTATGGGCCTACCGAACGTCTGTTAAGAATGAAACCAGTTTCTCACCTTTTCAACTCGTTTACGGTCTAGAAGCAGTTTTACCCATAGAATGCCATATCCCCTCTTTAAAATTGGTAGTACAGTTATTTCCAGACACTTCACCTCTGGAAGAGCGGTTATTACATCTCAAAAAGCTCGATGAGCAGTGTCGACACACAGCCTTGGCCAATGAGGCTCACAAACAAAAAGTTGAGTGTCAGTATGATTGATCCGTTCACCCTCAGATTTTCTCTGAAGGTGACCTTGTCCTAGTCTATGACCAATATAAGGATCCCCTAGGGGAAGGCAAGTTCAAACCCATGTGGTTCGGACCATTCATTGTTAAAGAGGTTCTTAAAAAAGGTGCTTATTGTCTAGTTGACTTTGATGGAAATGCTTTGGCTAAGCCTAGAAATGGGCTCTACCTCAAGAAGTATTACTCGTAGGTGGGTCGCCTTTAGTGACTTGTTGTAACATATGTATAGTCTTTGTACATTTTTTTTTCTTACTTTTTGTCTTTTATGCAAGTGTCATTTTTTATGACATTCTTTTCACTGTGGCAGATGTCAAGTGAATCAGAGGTTTTCATGGGGTTTGCGGACAGTGCTAGTCGACACACTCGGAGGCTTGCTTCCATAGCTTGGGTGATTTTTACACCTCAAGGCCAGTTGCTATCCTCGAGAGGTATCTATTTAGGTAATGCTACAAATAACATTGTCAAATACAGCACGGTCATAGAGTTGCTTCGTGACGCTTTGTCACATGGTATCTCTTGCCTCTGGGTCTACTTATATGCTCAACTGGTTGTGTCTCAATTAAATGGTGTTTACCACATTTACGACCCTACCCTACACCAACGGTTCCTTAGGGTACGTCTCTTAGAATGAATTTTTTATTACATTACTTACATTCATGTTCCTAGGAGGCTAAATCACATCACTGATACTCTAGCTAATCATATATTAGATTGGCATTTTACACACCTGTAAAGATAAAAAACACACATGCACATGTAAATACATTTGTAGCATAATCCATAAAGCATTAAAAGACAAAAAAGATCCATATATATATATATATATATATATATATATATATATATATATATATATATATGTTGAAACATGTATCAAAGTACAGCGTGGGTGCGAACGCCTAAAAAATATACACAGTAGGAGTCACAGGGCTGATGTCCTAAAAAATGTACAAACGTGCTCACGACACATAAACAATCCAACCTGGCTAAGGGCGGGGCCTGTTGGCCCAGCTGTAGTGCACAACGGCATTTTCCAAACAAAGTTGGACCCAAGTCCATGGCACCCCAACTATGTGAGGCTGCATAGAGAGTGGTAGATCCTCAATCTCTGCCATAGGCACAGCACGAGTAAGAGCGGTAAGGTTCCACTCTACCCACCTCAAAAGTATCTCGTCCTCCCCAAGTTGAGGGGCCCCTGTTGCTCCTGCCAGTCCGGCGACTCTGGCTGCTCCCGCCTTTGGACAAGGATGTCATCTGGTCCTCACAAAATTAGTCAGATGCACTGGTCCCATGTCTGCACATAACAAAAAAATCATTGTCAGATGCTCCAATACACATAAAATAAAATGATATATATAAAAGGAAATAAAAATTAAAAACTTACCCAACTCTCCTTGTACTGCTCTGGGAGGAACAACCATATCCGGGTCTCTGGAAAATTCAATGTCAGCGAATGGGTAGTCTTCTATTTCTAGAATCTGGCGAGACCACCAGTCGAAGAACTTGTCATCAAAGGCCTCCACGGTCCTTCCACCACCTTGTTGCGGAGACAGTTCCGCCCATATACATATGGATGGGAACGTGGTTGTGTGCCCTCGTACTATCTCTCGAGGGATAATACTAGGCAACCTCTCGAAGAAAAATGCACAAAGTATGGTCCCAAACCCAAAGTTTCTATGCCTCTGCATGCGGCACTCAGTCAACTGCTTTTTCATGCAGTCAAGTAATGTCAGGCTCCAATCAAACATGTGTGCATTCAAGCACTGCACCGCACAATGCATGTGCACCTAGGATTCTTGGTGAAGTGCAGCAGATCCAGTGATCCTCCCAATCAGCAGTACTATCACTTTGAGTGATAGGTTAGATATATTGTTGATCAGCACCTATGTGCCCACTTTGTCAGTGCCTGCCTCAAAATCAAGCCTAATTAGCTCCATTATGTTATGAGGCCCTGAAGGAAATGTGCGGAAGTTGACGAGTTTCCCTCTCCTCGAGAGGCCAGTCAAGAAGTATATGTCCTCTGTCATTGGAGTCAACGAATGACCTTTAAGCATGAAGGTCTCTGCATACGGGTGCCAATAATCTATTAAGGCATTCAGTAGCCTCTGTTGTGCCCTCATGAATGGACACTGGTAGAATTTCAATAGCCTGCATTGAGTCAATGAAATAGTCACACCAGGGTCCTCATCGACCAAAATTTCAATGTCTTCATGCTCTCTTTTCCTCCAGTGAACATACATCCTGCAAGTGCCAGCTCGGGAGAGGAATTAGACCTTGCTTTTTAATTTCTTCACAAAATTAGGGGCATACACGGTTTCTAGTGGTGACAGACGTGTATGCACGCATGCATAAGAATTACTGCATGCGTGCAAATGCATGCTGTCCCAAGACAACCCGCATGTGCCCAGGTCCGACCCCTTGAAAAGGTCGATGCCACCCAAAAAGATGAAATAAAATACATAAATTAAAAATTGAAATGCAAGAGGAGTGAATTTGTACTTACTTGGTCCAATCGGAAGTCCATTTCGTCCACCGAAGCTCCCAGAATCAACACTTTTATCAAAGGGGTGTTTTTGGCTCTAGAGTCGATTTCCCAAATTAGCAATGGTGATAACGAGTTGGCAGCTTCTATTTATAGACTTTTTGGCCCCTTTTTGTCATTTTTGGGACCCCCTTATCATTTTTTCTAAACTAAAAATCATTTAGTATGGTTCAAGAGTTTCTTTGGGAAGACTACGTTAGAGGTCACTTCAGGTATCAGGAAGCTTTTGGGAGATTCAGGTCACTTTTGAAGGTCCTTTGGTAAAAATATCATTTTTTCAACTTGAGCATTTAAGTTAGGATTCCACCTCCACTTTTTGTATCTCGTTGTCTTTATCACTTTTACATAGGATCAAACCCACCAAGTTGCGACACAGAACCATCTTTGCTGCTTTAGAAGTGTCGTAATGTCATGGTAGAGCCTTCCCCTTCATGGATTCCCTAGCTAGATCCTTCTTGAATTTTTGGCATCCATGTTGTTGGTAATGACTATAAGCTTTGGAGTCCCTTTTAGTCTTGTCCTGATTACGAGTTTTAGCCTCATCTGCATGATTTTTTATCACTCTTGACCTCACCCTCGGGACTCCCAAAATTTTAAATGGGTCTTCTTTTAAGCCCTTTTCAGACCCTCTAAACATGAAAATATTTCTAAGGGATCTTGTTGACCTTCACGCTCGCTAAACTAAAATTTGAAGGCACGTCTATCCAGTGATAGTTTACCCCTTTTTCGGTCCAGATGGTCAATTTTCCGAACAAAGGTATACTCTAGGAACTTTGGTTCCCTAGAAGAGTATCCTCAGGTATAATTTTACCCCTTTTTCGAGCCTGAGGGACTAAATTTATGAAAAAGGCACCCCCACA